>PVJI01002457.1:111554-144990 GCA_004026765.1 Micronycteris hirsuta
TATTTGAACACATAATGATGGAGAATTTCCTGAAGCTGGCGAAGGAAATAGACTTGCGGGAAGTCCAGGAAGCTCAGAGAGTCCCAAAGAAGTTGGATCCAAAGAGGAACACACCAAGACACATCATAATTACATTACCCAAGGTCAAAGATAAGGAAAGGATCCTGGGAGCAGCAAGAGAAAAGGAGACAGTTACCTATAAAGGAATCCCCATAAGACTGTCAGCTGATTTCTCAAAGGAGACCTTGCAAGCAAGAAGGGGCTGGACAGAGGTGTTCCAAGTCATGAAAAGCAAGGACCTACATCCAAGAATACTCTATCCAGTAAAGATTTCATTTAGAATGGAAGGGCAGAGAAAGTGTTTTGCAGATAAGGTCAAGTTCAAGAAGTTCATCACCACCCAGTCTTTACTGTATGAAATGTTGAAGGGAGTTATATGAGGTATGGAAGAATATCAACAGGGGAGTGGTAGGGGGAGAGGGTGGGAATGGGGCACAGAACAAGTAGCATAAATGGGAGGTAGACAACAGACAGGGGGAGGTTAGAACAGTATAGGAAGTGCAGGAGCAGAAGGACTTATGTGTATGACCTATGGACAAAACTAAAGGGAGGGGAAAGGGGGGTAAGGGGGAGGGGGGAAAGAAGGGGGGAAGTGGGGCAGCTGTAACAGCATAATCAATAAAATATAGTTAAAAAAATAAAAAAAATTAAAAAAAAGAGTGAAATGGAATAGGGTTCTTGTTATAAAAAGTATTTTTTAAAAACGCCAGACAGAAGTACGGCACCAGAGGACCCCATACAACCTTTGCCTCCTGTCCCTACAGAAGGTAACACAATGCCCAGTCCTCTGCTCTACAGGCTCCACCATCACGGAGGCTTTAGAAGTTCCGGTTCAAATTCAAGTACGTTTCAATCACAAGTCTTCCTCTGCCATCTTTCTCTGTACAAAGCTATAGTCCTTTCTACCTGCTCTCACACAAACAAAAAAGGAGCGTCATAGTCGTTTCACAGGCGGCCAAAATTTCACTAGGGGAATAAAAGATGTGGAATGAACAAGGAAACATCACCAGAGACCCCTAATGGTCTTTGACAAACGGCCAGAAGACAGAAGAGACATTGTCCAAGACAGAATTAAAACCAGCCAACAGGCATGCCGGTCTGCCAAAATAACTATTCGAGCCCCCCGGAAATAAATGGGAATTAACACACAATTGCTGTTTTCTGATTTTTGGTCTTTTCCAGGAGTGAATGTGAGAAAGGGCTTTTGTTATTGCATTTCTACTTTTTAAAAGCACACTAATAATCCTCTCTCCTCAAAATGCAAACCAACCAATTTCTAAGCATGAAAATAAGAAAAAGAAGAAAACTATGGAAGGGATTCTAGAAAATGAAGATCACAGTGAAAAAGAATGAGTTTCCACCCCCCTTTACCTTCTCCTCTGACACAAAAGCAGAGAGACACTCAATGAAATTGGACGGCAGGAAGTTTGGATCGAACAATAGGTAACACTTCATTAGCTGGGTGTATGGAATTCTCTGCAGTGAGAGGTCATGAGATGAGCACGGAGGCTGGATTCTAAAAAGGAGCAGGTCATTTTGTGTCCATTAATAACTTTCTGGGTTTGGCAAGCAAAGATAAGGAAACACGGCAATCTGATCGCTTGCATCGGCGTGCAAACCTGGAGTTTCAGCCGGCATTCTAAGGAACTGCTTCCCTCTTTCACGGGACACTTTACAACTGAATGCATTGTCATGGCTCCATTAATCTTCTTCCTCTGAACCATGGGGTTTAAAGTCATTACTGGAGAGAAGATTCCAAGCCCACTGAATCAATATTCAAATGCTTACAGCACATTACGGTAGTCCACAAACCTGGGACTTCCTCTTAAATGATATAAAATATACATTTAGTAAACCACCCAAATTCAGTGGAAGATGTCATTCATCATTGGCTTTCCACAGTTGTGAACAGAGCAAGGGAGCCATTGTGTAATTTTGTGTAAGTCACACGGGCAAAATCTCAAAGGTCCAAGGAGCCTGCTTTAAATGCAACAGTGTTACTATGAAAAAGGGGGCGGGGAATAGCTGCTTCTTTTGAAGAACAGACATTTTGTGTAAATGCAAACCAGACAGTGCAGGGCACTGTTGCTGAAGACTTGCGG
Organism: Micronycteris hirsuta; assembly: GCA_004026765.1. Lineage (NCBI taxonomy): Eukaryota > Metazoa > Chordata > Mammalia > Chiroptera > Phyllostomidae > Micronycteris > Micronycteris hirsuta. The sequence goes on from PVJI01002457.1 coordinate 113,717, forward strand.
AAGAGTGGCCGGGTGAAGAAGCGGGACGCTGTCCTCGGGACGCTGTCCTCAGGATGCACAGGGTATGGCACCAGGGAGCCAGCAGAGCTGTAGTTTTTCAATCCCCATCAGAGAAGTGACTACTTCAGATGTTAGTTGCTAATCCAGTTCTCTCTGTGGCAACTGGGAGGGAGGGATAATTGTTCTCTTCACCCAGTCTCTATTGGAACCTGAGTTCATCACATTAACTATCAATGAACTTTAACACTGAGAACAATACTACCCTCTGGCTATAAAGGAAATCCCTCACCCAGCAAGCCAGGTCCTTCAAAATGCTTCTGAAAGCAGCAAATACTTGTGACTTGTGTCGACCATTCACATGACTGGTCCCACTGCACATGCAGAAAACAGTGGAGTGGTGTGTGGGGGGCTAGATCCTAAGTCCATTATTTAGTTTACTGATTAAATATGCAAACACTTATGTTGAAGAAAAGTAAAGACCAGAGCAAGGGATGGAGGTGGAAATGGAACCAGGGTATACAAATGTAATAGGAATGAATAAATACAGCGTAGAGACTTTAGATGCCAAGCCACAGGGTTTGGAATTTATTCTACAGGTGACAGGTACCATTGAAGATTCTGAGCTGGGTAATAGCATCGTTAAATATGAGTTCTCAAAATATCACTCTGACGGCGGTACAGATTTATGCGAGAGGGGAAGCAAAATGATTTGTTCAAAAGCTACTTCAGTACCTAGGAAAAATGATGAGGATCTACCATATAGTAATGTCTGTGAAAGAATAAACAGAGGGAATGTTTTCAAAAGAGAAATGGCATCTCTGGCGTGCCGTGACTAACTGAATATCGGGTTGAGGGGGTGGTAAGAAGTTCTTAGAGGAACAACTCCAAGGGATCAGACAACTCCCTGAGCTGAGACAGGAGTATGGTTCTCTCACCACTGTGTCCAATCCCCTATGGGGTTTTATTAAAATATAGATGCTCCTGACTCGGTACTAGATATCATGAAAGAGCAGGACTGGAGTTAATGCCAGGCACCTGCATGTTTCACAAATGTCCCTGGTGAGCCTGATGTGAAGCCACAAGTTAGAAGCACTGCCATGAGGAATAGAGGAAAACTTCAGATAAGACTACCTTCCTTTTGAAAAGAATGCAAGTTAGTTCCTTGTGGAAATAAAAGACCCGAAGAGGGCCTGTGCCTTGCCCTGAGTCTGGCACACAAGGACCTCCCATCAATATTTATTCAATTGAATGAGTAAATATCAATGGGCAATCGGAAACGTGGGAGTGGATTTTAGAGTAGACGATATACTGAGACACACCATGTCAGACTGGAAAGAAGAGGAATTCAGCAAACAGAAGGACATGGTTCCAAATTCCGGCTCACATACTCACTGGCTGCAGCGTGTTGGACAAGTTACTCAGTCTCTCTGAGATGCAATTTCTTCAACTTTGAAATTGAGAGAACGTTGTTGAATTCACAACGCTTCTTGAAAGAACTAAGTTAATATACATGAATATATGTACAGCTCCATAGTATAATCAATATATTAATCATCTCAGATTGAGTACAAACTTGATAAATGGTGATTATTGATATACGAAGCATTATTCTCATATGGACTTGGAAGTGACAGACGATTTAGGAAAGTTTGTAAGTCAAAGAGGAGGAGCAATAGCATAACATGAACAACAATAATACCTGAACAATAAGAGAGGGGGCAGGAAAACAAATGAAAATAATAAGGAGCGGTGATCAGACAGGAGGACCCAGGCAAGCAGAGTTTCAGGAAGGAAAGAGTAAGCCATAGTGTGAAGCTCAGTGAAGAAGCCACGTGGGCACTGGCTGCGAATGACCTTAGGCCTTGACCTCTAGTTGGTCATCGGTGACTTCAGTAGCTACACTGGCATGAAATGGATCGGACTGACAAAGACATAGAAGCTGAAGAAGTACAGGCAGTGGTATGGTCTGGTCTTTCAACAAATTTAGTGCTCAAGAAAAGTACTGTGGGTAACGGTTAAGACCTAAGGACACACTGTAGGTCTTGAGCGCGCGCGCACACACACACACAGAAACACACAGAGAGACACACACAAAACGTGTTGCTGGGTTTTGTGGGGCCAAGCTATCCATTTGCTCCCCCAGAACCTGGAATGCTGCCTGCTACGTATTAGTTGTTCTTGAGTGGGTGAGTGAGTAAGGCATTCAGGTGCGAGGGAGAGGGAGAAAGGTATTCCACAGTGAAGAAGCAGCTTAGCAACAGGATAGCCCGAGAGTCTCGGAGGGAAGAGGAGGGAATGTGAAGGTTGGAACCACCATGCTGGGTTCATTTTTGCTTCTAGAGAGACTCCAGCCGCAGGACAAACGCATGATGCCCAGATAGCGATATAAAGGGAAGAAAACACCTTTGTATTGCCTCATTCCAGAGCCTCCTTGTTTACTGCTCTGCCCACCTTCCTCCCGCCGTGGCCTCCTGCGTGCTCCCTGGTGGATTCATTCCTGGCATGGGCCCTCGGCCCCAGAGGGAATCTGTGGGCTTTCAGTCCTCCTTGTGTTCACAGCTCTTCCTCACACAGAAGCCTCAGCAATCAAGACCACTCCCCAGCGCTGTCCCCTCAGAAAAGAGCCATCAAGCCCTGGCTGGTGTAGCTCAGTGGATTGAGCGCGGGCTGGGAACCAAGCGGTCCCGGTTCGATTCCCAGTCAGGGCACATGCCTGGGTTGCGGGCCAGGTCCCCGTGAGGGCCATGTGAGAGGCAACCATACATTGCTGTTTCTCTCCCTCTCTGTCTCCCTCCTTTCCCCTCTCTCTAAAAAAAATAAATAAAAATAAATCTTAAAAAAAAATTTTATAAAAAAAAAATTATAAAAAAAAAAAGAAAAGAGCCATCAAGATCACGGACAACGTCAGCAAAGACAAAGGGTCCAGTTAGTCTGATGTCACCATCCCTAAACTTGGACACTTACTTATCTGTCTTCTGCTGACACACACACACTTTAAGCCCAAATGCAGATAGAGGAAAGAAGCCTCCTAAAGATACTTTTATCATGTCAAAGAAATATACAGAAATCAGAATTTACAAACACATGCACACCCAGGCACATGTACACTCACACGCACACATGTGCACACACACAAACTCACATGCATATACACATTCGCATGCACATTCACACACAGGCATACATGCAAATGCACATGTGCATGCACACACACTTTCCCCACTCTCTTCAGACCTCCGACCCCCTTGCTGCAGCTGACAGCTCCTCCCCCCCAAGCCCTACCTGCATCTGCCCATCCACAAGATGCTCACCTTGAGGAGAAGCAGCTGCTCTGCTACAATCTGCCTTTTCTATTTCCTACTGGCTCAGGTCTTAATATAGCTAATAGAGCTAATAAATGAATATATTTAGACTTGACAACAATTGCCATCAAATGAAGCTACTGTTCCTTGCAGTGAACACATTTATTTTAATTACAGTTTACTTTCAATATTATTTTGTATTGGTTTCGGGGGTGCAGCACAGTGGTTAGACAGTCACGCAGCTCACAAAGTGTTCCCCCTGATATCTCCTGTACCCACCTGGCACCACACATAGTTATTGCAGTATCATTGACTATATTCCCAAAGTTGTAATTTCAAGGAACACATTTAAAGTAAATGAGGTTTCTGGTCCCAGAGAGACTTGGGGAACCCAATTCCAGTGATTTCAAAACACTGTGAAAAGCAAGAAGATGCCCGGGGCAGGAAGACTCAGCACCTGTTAAAGACACAGGCTGACGGCATCTTCCTCTTCAGGGATGGACGAGTGAATATGAAGAACATTCGTTAGACCGCCATGAGCATTCTGCCATGGGTTTAAGAAATATAAGGTAAAATGAAACTTGACCAATCCCTACTAATCTGAAAAACCTTTTCCCTGAGAGGAAATAAAGCAAAGATAACTCCAATGAGGTTTTCTCAACTTCCTCCTGCTTCCTGTTTGTTCGTATCACTCTCTGATGAGAGAGAGAAGAAAAGGCAAGGACAGGGTACCTCAGTACTCATCAGTAATTCATTTCGGAACTCTTGAGAAGCGCAAAACTGACAACTATCGAACGACGAAGCATTTTCTCTTGCAGGGTGGCATTGTGACTCATACAAGTTCTAGCAAGTACGATGAAGTCCCAAGCAAGCACGGAGCGCTGAAACTTTTTTTTTGTCAAAGTGTGACAAGTATAGTGTTTAACAAGTTCTGAAGCTGACCAGTGCCGAGGTATGACTACATTGAAACCGGAGAATGCTGGATATAAATGTGCAAAATATGGAGACATTTCTTTAGTACGTTTAATTTTCTTAGGCTCCTTTGGAAACTTTTTTGAGACTAGTTCAAAGATGTTTAAGGTGAAATGTATTCAGACTTTGGTAGATACCAGAGATGAAAAGGTAGCATCAAAACAGCACATTTAATTAAAAGAGAAAATGAAACAATAGAAGGCTTTGAACTGTTTGCAGGAACATCAAACATGTTCCCGAGATAGTCTGGCCTTTGCTAAGCTAATTACGAGATGGTGTTTTGTTTTGCGGTTAATGAAGTAGCCCTATAATGTGAAAGCATAAAAATGAACATTTTAAGATATTCATTTTAATGCAATCAATGATCCATTTTTGCAGGACCTTCCTGCCACTGGAGAGCTTTAAATGTTCAGGTGGCACATCACAGAGCCAACTAGCCGGAAAGGTCACCCTCCTGTCTTTCCCAGCCTTCTCTGGCAGTCACTCCCCTGGTTTCTTGTTCTATTTAGAAACTTACATTTGGCCAAAATTGTTATTCTTCGGGAATTTTACTCCAGTTAATCTCACAAATTCATTTTTCCTGCACTCTCTGGGTTTCTCCAAATAGACATATGGATAGCACTTTAATATTACAGCAACCTATAAAAATCAACCTGTTAAAACGTTTCTTCCTTTCCCACATGACACAAAACAAGCAATTTTTCTCTAAGACAGCCGGGAACAATGCCTGCATTTGGGGATAGGCCCCAAGGTCAGCCTCCCCGCTGCATTCCTCATGCGAGGCACAAAGAAGGCAAAGCTAGCCAGAGCTGTCAATTTATTTCAGTTGAAGCTTAAATGTATCCTTATATGTCATCCTAATAATTAATAGTTCACTGAATCATGAAGCCATTTGAAAATTAAAATGAGTTTATAGGTGAGTATGTCTAATACTTTGAAAAGTGAAAAGCTTGGAATAAGTTAAAGGCAGGTCTATATAATTCAAAGAAAGCAGAATATTCACCAAAGAACAGGTGACTGCACTTAACACATACGTGTGTGTGCACACACACACACATGTGGCAGTTTTTCTTTCCAAACACAGGCATCATAGACATATTCTTTAGCTTTTCTTAGTTCTCGCCACATCACTAATGCTCACGGTTGTCAGTGCAGACCTCAGCCCAAGAAATAGATTCAGGTTGTTCTCCACCAAAAAGGGAAGTTCATCAGAAAGGGCAAGAGGGGGACCCTCAGAGAACGCTCCAGCAAGTGTCCAGGGTCACTCACCTGCACGGTAAGTAAGAGACGAGGACCAGCTTCAACAGGAAAGAAGTGTGGGAGCCCCGGTAGGAGCTGCCTGAGCCACATGGAATCAAACCCCGTCCAGGGTCACCCTTCCATGAGAGGTCATCAAAATAATTACCCCCTGCTTTCTGATCCCATTTCCGGGGATTTCAGCATTCAAGGTCACGGCTCCCTGCTTTTATTTACAGGTGAGTCCAGAACTGACTCTGTCTGAGCCGCCCTGTGCATCTGTCCCAGCAGGAGGACCCCAGAGGACAGGGCCGGGGCAGCGGTGGCTGCCGTGGCTGTGGTGACTGAGGAGTTTGAGGGACTTGCCTCAGACCTCAGATCCACCCAGTCCAGGCTCTGGGCCTGTGGAGGCAAGGCTCGTGACTTCTGACCCTTTTTAGCTCATTTTTAAAATGGGAATAACAATTGCATGTTCGTCTTAAAGATTAATTTATATAATTTACGTACATGGTCTTGCCCAGGGTAATACAATAAATGGTAGCATGATTATAAAAATAGTTGCCCATTTATTATCTGATGAACATTCACATATAAGAAATGAGTTAATTTAAAGCCAGGCGAAATCAATGACATTAAAATACAAAATATCTAAAGTCAGAAAATTCCCTAGAAGCAATTATCCTAAACATTCATATTCTTTTCAAAATCACCTCTAAGAGAAGAAAAGAGCTGTGGGGTGACGAAGCATTGCAGATTAGAAGAGAAGTTTGAAAACTAGGACTGATGGGCCCAGTCTTCCCTGTACTTGTTTTTATAAATAAAGTTTTATTGGAACAGTCCCGCCAATCCGCTGATGCACTGCCCGCAGTTGCTATGGGGCTACAATGGCAGACCTGGATGATTCAGCAGAGACCACGTGGCCTGCAAAGCCTCAAACATTTCCCTTTCTGGCCCTTTACAGAAAAAGTCGGCCAACCCTTGGCATACAATATTTGATTAAAGCTCTTCTACTATTGGAGAAAAAATATGACTTTTTGGCCACGTTTATAATTGTGACATTACGCCAAGCAGCGATACGGCCGTCCCTTCCCAGGGCTGAGGCACAGGGAGACACCTGTGGATGGACTGGAAAGCGAGGGTCTCCAGAGGGGTCCAGAAAAGGCCAAGCATCTGGCAGCAAAATGATAACGTGGGAGGAAGGGAGAGGAAAGGGTGGTCACTGCAAACAACAGAAACCAAATTTCCTTCCCCTGGAAAACTGGACTGCTCCAGACAGGGCCAGGAGGAGCATGACACCGAGACACTGGCCTCAGGCACAAATGTAGGAAAAGCCCAAAATCCTGCCTCAAGATACATAATATTTCCCATGTTCTTAAAACTCAACATCAATGCAAATAAATCCATGATGAAGAAAAAAAGAGAGATAAGACCTTTAAACAATGACAAGATCGGTATTGCTGATGCCTTCTCTTGCTGCAGGCTCTGACATGGGGCCAGCGGTGCGGGGCCAGCCCGGTGCACTTGTGGTGGGCGGGACAACGTCTTCTATAGCAGTAGGTGACCAGCATTTTCAGCGCAGGCCTTCAGACGTTGTGGGCAACGCAATCCTGCCTCCATCAAAACGCAGCCGTCTCCCACCATCCCGACGAGCCTCGTTCACTGCGGGCAACCTCCAGCTACCCCAGGAAGCGAGTCCCAGCACACTCACGACCTTTCAATTCAGTCTCACGTACCAGACAGCTCTAAGATCCGCTGCAAACACAATCTCATTCAAAACTGAGAATGGCCAGTCTCGTTTTAAAAACCTTACTTATAATTAATTAAGTAAAGGGCAACGACCCTCTCTTGGCAAATCACCCTGCCTCAGGCTGGCAACCCGTGGTAGGAGTTGCTGTCTTGGTTTTCTCTGCCTTGTGACTCTGTAATCACCCCTCCCCTCAGCACCCCCTCCCCGCCCTGCCCCAGTTTGCTAGTCTGTTCCTCATCCCTAAGATCAGGGGGAGGCAGGAACAGGAAGAGCTGGGAAGATCTTATCGACCCCCAGGAGCACAGGCTCTGGGTGACCTCAGCCCTGCAGTTGTGATGGAGACACTGGCCCTTGGGATATCCCCTCCTCTGCCCTCTGACTTCAGTCCCCCCCCCCCCAGGTCGACACTGAGAGCCAGTTTGTGACTCCTTCCTCCGCCCCTAAGGATCCAGCATTCACTTTCAGATTTCTGCTGTTGGGGGACTCCTGTCCCTCCACCCGGTACTATTTTACAGAACCCAAGGCAAACCCACCCATCTCTCTTTTCTCTTAACCACAGTTGGTCCCTGACAAACACCTCCTCCCCGCTGCCCTGACAGACACCAGGAGAGCAGGGGACCGCCAGCAGCCACCTCCTTCCTGCAGGCACAGGAGTAACAGCCCAACCTGTGCATCTGCCAGCCCCAGGGAACACAGAGGGCCCACGGGAGCCCCTTCCTGAGACAAGGGGACAAGGCCTCGCCTCAGAGCAGGGACGAGACAAGAAATCTCTTCGCGCAGCCTGCCCTATTTCCACTCTGACCTGTGTCTCTATCCTGAATCTAGCTGAGAGACTCAAGGATCATGGAGAAAGGTCTCTACCATTTCATTTGTAAATTCGCCATCAGGCAGGCGTCTGGGAGGCCAGCTTTGAAATTGACAGCATAGCACCCCAGAAAGCCATGGGCAGCGGTCCGCTTCAACATCCGATCTCCCTGTGTCACAGAGAGATCCCAACAAGTTCAGCACATCACTTAGGTTTGACAACCACAAAGTCAAAAGTTTAAATTCATAACAGAATAAGATTGTGTTTTTCTAAAACCCAAATAAATTTGTTTATTTCCACGAGGCACACTTATTAACATGAATCTGTGGTTTTAGAAAAAAAGCATCTGCCCTGCAGCATTTAAGGTATTTCTAGAGGTGCAGGGAGAGGAAAATCCGCTAGCCTGGTGGCGTTCCATGAGACTAACCGCCTGGAGAATTGATGGATGACCCTGGGACAGCAGACGGTGATCCACATACCGCACTTCCAGTGCCACTGGGGAAGCTGGGGCGGCAGCTTCGGCTCATCTTCCAGATGAAGGAATGAAATTCCTCCTCAATGGGTGACGATGAGCAGAGCACTTTGTTGCAGAACTTCAGAATTTAATCTAGCCACATGGATCTTTTGGAGGTTTTTTATTGTCTTTTTTTTATTTTTAGTGCTTAGACCTTAATTCCTAAAAGCATCTTCAGAGAACAGATGTTAACACAGGTACAGTACAGATAAAGGTGTTTATCTGCCTGCGCATCTTTAGCAGCCCGCTTCCCTGTATCAGTGGCACCTCCGAGGCTCCCATGGCATCAGGCCTGCAGTAGAGCCTACTCAGAACTGGCCCTCCGACTGCGGCTCTGAGGAAACACCACAGGAAGAGGGCACAGGACTCGCACATTTTCTTCTAACTTTTGCTCCTAATGAAATGCTTGGCTGTGCTTTGAGCCCTTCCATGATCACAGGGAAGCTTTTGAGAGATTTCTTATGCAAAGTTTTCAGGGTCCGCATCATTTGTTGCCTACCTTTTGTTATTATCATTGTTAAAAAGAAAACAGTCTTGTGGGATAAAAATATCAAGGGGATAAAAGTGACGGCGGGCAGAGTAAGACACTCACTGTGGCTCCTACTCAGTGAGTCCCTTCACTCCGATCCCTTCGAACTGCGTGGTCCACCTAAGGAACCTTCTGCATCACTTTTTTCCCTGGAAAAGCAGTGACATAACACTCAGGGCCCCACACCGGGATCTGTGTCTCACGGTTTCCCCTTAACATCCGGGTCCATGGCCCAGGCTTTTCTGCGCATCTCTGCATCATTTCTCCCATCTTTTTATTTCTACCATGAATGAAAACAATATGGAAGCAAGGGCAGTTAAGCCTTGATAAGAAAAAAATTCCATTTTCAACGCCTAGGTGGCTTTGTTAAGTTAGAAACCCACTTAAAACTGCTGTATGGCTATCTTCAGTCCTTCCACCTCTATGTTGTCTACTCTACAGAAATGACCTCCCAGGAGGCAGTAAGAGAGCTCCACGAGCTCATTGGGATCCCGAAAGTGGCCACAGAAAAAAGGACGTAGAGAAGCCTTCTTAGTTCTCCTACCCCAGACCTACACTGAGCATCACTAATTTCCTCCCTCTAAGTTAAAAAGTCCTGGAGGTGTCAACATTTACCGATTTCATCATAAACTTTCTGTGAAGTGACTCTCTTCAGAAACTACGGAGCATCAAGATAAAAAGGAACCAGAACAATAACCAACACTTCCAGATGCCGGTGTTTTATGCCTTCCAGACAAAGCAGCCAGGGGTTCTGGATCCCACCCACGTGCCTGTGATGTGGGCACGCTCGCCCTATCCGTTCTCAGGTGCCCAGAGACGTCATTCCTTGGGATAAAGAAATTCACAGCTGTAGCCCTGATATGCTCTTTACTTGGAAATCACTTCTCAGTTAACTAAGATACATGGACACTGTTAAAGTAATTTCTCCCCAAATTCTGGCAGCATTTATAAAATATTTATAGTATAGAAATGGTCTTTTGCCTGAAGAACTATAAAAGACGAGTAAATAAAGCCTTTATTTTTTGGAATCCCCTCCTCCATATTTCCAGTCCTAGTGTCTTGTGTCTGTCCTCATGCTTGCTCCAAACAAAGCAAGTCTCTGAAGGCAAAGGTTCCTAGAGGGTGTGGACAGGGACCAGCGATTCCTCGGGCTGACTTGTCAGCTATGTAGTTGGGTATGAACTGTGTGATTTAGGTGGGAAATTGCTGCATTATATCAAGCCATTAACTGGGAGGCTTAGTGTTAATCCAGGACTCACGGGAAATCTTCCTATCACCTCTAGGTGCTCATCTTCTTCATCGGGGTCTGCTCCTTTCCCTCCAGCATTCAGGACCTGGGTGTGGGCACACAGCAAGCTTCAGCCACAGCCTGCAGACGCCCGCCAATGATTACTTCTTGAGAGTTCAGCCTGCTAAATTTGAATGCCCTAATTCCATAGCTGTGTCTCTCAAACTATTAGGTCATCAACCGAAATGTCAGCTGTCTGGGATTTATCAAAGCAGTCATCAGAAATGATGCTTTGTGCAAAAAATGGTAGAGAACACTGATCTCTCAAATGGTTACAACCGGCTTTCTACTGTCATTTTTTGTTAGCCTTGTCTTCATTACTTTTGTCATGTTTTTCATTGAAGATAAGCCTGAAAAGTGAGACCACCTTCAGTACACGCCTCATGGTGTCACATGAATAAGTCGCACAGTTGAATAATCACAGTGATAAAGGCAACAATACAAATAGAGGGCTCGGTTCCCTAGTTAGGAAAAAAGAGGAAAAGAAAAACTCATTTGGTGATGTCAACCTAAGATTTTTTTTTTAAGATTTTACTTATTTATTTTCAGAGAGAGGAGAAGGGAGAGAGAAAGAGCAATGTGTGGTTGCCTCTCACATGGCCCTCACTGGGGACCTGGCCTGCAACCCAGGCATGTGCCCTGACTGGGAATAGAACTGGGACCCTCTGGTTCCCAGCCTGCGCTCAGTCCACTGAGCTACACCAGCCGGGTCAACCTAAGGTTTTTGAGGAGTAACAGATCTTCATGGATTGGTTGGTGGCAGAGGAGTGAAAACATTACTGTGTGTGTACGTGTGTGTGTGTGTGTGTGCACGAGCGCGCATGCGCGTGTGGTTTTGTTTTTATGTTTTTTAATGCAACAGAAATGCTCTGTTTACCTTCTTTCTGTTAGGAATTCAAGGCAACGATCTTAGAGCAGCAATATCGGAATTCACTGCTGGAGGAGTGTGTGAGATGGCATGATTGATCCGCACTCCGCCGACCCTCTCTCTCTTTCCAGATCATATCTAACAGAGTGCCTCTTCCCTTCCTCATGCCTTTTAATTTTGCTCGGTGTCATTACTGGCCTTATGGCTGAATGCATTTATTTATTCGCTGGATGATTTCCTCTTCTTTTTTTCTATCCTCTCAACCCAACACATTTTTAACATCATTTCAAACAGCAGCTTTGGGGTATAAGATGCATGAAACACTGATACATGTTCCTCTATGATAAATAATGTTCTGATTAACTGATTATAGTCACGTCGCTAAACATTAATGTTTGCTCAGCCACAGTGTGGGTTCTCGCCGAGGAGTGCGCAAACAGCACCTGACTACGCACTTGGGGAAAGACTTTCCACATCACCCTGTGCCCCAGAACCTACTGGAAGTGTTGTATTTACTGAATAATTAATGCATGCCAGTGAGAGGTACAAGGTCAACACCAGGGCCTGGAACCCACTAATGGCAGCAGCAAAGCGTCAGTCACGATTAGACACCAGGAGTATGTTTATCTTCTCTAAAGCAGCCACAGAGAATTTACAAAAATTGCTCTGGAATAGTTACCCAACCCCTTTTCTGAAAAAGCTCTGTCCTAATCCCCTCCTCGCCTCCAGCTATACATTTTCGACAGTATCAATGGGGAGTTCATTGCCAAGGCTGGGATCATGAAGGAGGGAGGAAGGCATGCATCCTTGTTCGGCGAAGTTGCAACCAGGATTTCATATCCCCATAGGAGCAGCACTGGTACTGATAGGTTCGTCTAGTTGAAAGGGCGCTCCTCGTATAATGCCTCCAGTAAACTGTGAGTGACACAGGTTTGCTGGGTGACATGCAATTTTAACCTTCAAGAACTTTATTGTTTTCAATAGGAAACCAGCCCTGGCTGGTGTAGCTCAGTGGATTCAGCGCAGGCCTGTGAATTAAGGGGTTGCCAAGACTGGCTTCCTTCCCCATCCTCCAGTTACTTCCCTTTCCTTCCCGAAGGGGCATCTGCCCTGCCTTGTTTCCTAGAGCCCGAATTGGGGGAGAAACCTAGGGATGATGAAATACCATGAAATGTTATCTTTGTTACTGGGACCTTTTGTAATTTCTTTGCTGTTTTGCTTTATTAGACTAACGTTTTTAGTTGACTAAACAATCTGTAACTATCATTTATAATGACTACCTAATATTCCTCCACAGAGAGACCCATGTTAAGGCATTGTGGCAGTGTGAGGGACCCGTAAGTCACACAAGGTGATCGTTTTCTCCTTGAAGTGTTTTCATGGGACGCATAACTTTTCCTTGGAATCTGTGCATCAAGAGTATGTAAGAATATAATTCTTAAGCCACATTTTCATATTGATTTCCGCAAAAGGGCTTTGCCACAGACATTGACGGGGTGTGTGAACATCCCACAGTGTGGTTTTGGCATCTAGTATTACTGGGTTTTTTTAAAGGTTGGGATAATAACAATCTAAAATAAGCATCTCAAGTCTTATTCTGAGACAGGTACGCCTAATACTGGCATAAAAACACACTAGATGCTCAGAGCAGCCCTGTGCCATATTTTCACCCTGTTTAACAGATGAAAGTCCTGAAGCAGGGAAATGAAGTAATCCTCCAGGTTCACACAGCGAGAATATGAGGTAATTTGACTGATGCTCTAAATTTAATTTCTGTGTAGCTTACTTGGATATTTTTCCATATTCATGCTAACTAATTATATCTTCTCTTAAGCAAGTCTCAAAGGAGTTGCACTGTTTTAATTTAATTAAAAAAAAGTAGTTTTTAGATAACATATGCTGAATTTTTGGCTATTATTTTTGTGATATATTTATAGTCTATTATTAATAACTTTTTATATGTTTACTCTACCTGCTATGCTGAAAATATGATTATTCATATAACCTTTTCCTGGTGCTTTGTTTAAAAGAAGGGCTATAAGCAGAAATCTTGTAGAACAGTTTCTAAAAAGAAAAAGCCTACTGGGACTTCCTAATACTCAAAATTACACATAATATCTAAGAGGACATTTCATCACATATAATAGTAACTTTAATTTATGTCACCTGGCATGCGACGAGCCATATTTCTTTCAGGGGCTAAGCTGTTGCCAGGTTCCAAGTCAGGCCTCTCATGGGAGCTGCGCTAACCCCTCCAGGACGGTGCTGCCGCAGAATACAGATACCGCATTAGCAGCGGCAGAGGGGCCGTGTTTCCCCGACAGAGCAAGACCTCAGCCAGGGGAGCCACTGCGCATGTCCCGGGATGCCTGCCCGCTGTGCCCTCAGGTTGCCTGCCCCCCTCCCCACCCCGGCTGAATGCAAGGGCTGCTCTCAGCTCCGCTGTGACTGGCAGCATTCGCTGGCTGGCCAGTTGACTCATTGACACAGCACATACCTAAGAGCTAAATGGAGATGGGAAGCTTGACAAGGTCCCGATCTGTTCTTGGCAGGATGATAACGTGGGCAAAGTTTATTTATTCCACTACAAAGCTTCACTCAGTTTTCTTTGCCTTCCCTCCACACCATCAATTTCGCCATTCCTGCCACCAGACTTCTATTGTAGCCACATTGCTGTGAACTCATCAAACTGAGATTCCAGAATTGATTCTAATATCATTTACCCAAAATATTTATTAAGCAGCTGAAACTATAACAGCGATCAAGACATAATCCCTGCACTGAAGGAACTCACACTTGATATGTTAGAGTAATTCAGTCCATGTGCTGCCTCCTCCAGAGTATTTGGAATTAACCCTTATTTCTTGTAAATTAAATTTTGTATATCAGTAATTAGATGCTGGCAATAATTTAAGTGACCAAAGAGACTTCCTGGTGCCCTCTCAGATCTCTCTCTCTGTCCCTCCTTCTCTCTCTCTCTCATCTTACATCCCGAGACACATTCTCAATATTGAGACTTCGCAACTCCAATGCTTTCAAATTTGCTGTAGAAAGAAAAGTGAATTGAGTGTCAGATTCACCATACTGTTTATCCAATGAAAAAATCAATAATAAAATGCTTTTCCAATATAAAATATGTGTTGCATAGCAATGAGGACTATCTAAATGAAAACAGAGACAGAGCGACAGTGAAGGACTCATGGCTGCAGACGGCCCCAACCTTTATCTTCCAGCTGAGCAATCGCTCACAGCCACGAGGTGTCTGTGAATTATCATTACTCACTCGTGAGAGCAAAAGTGCAAATGTCCCTGTGGCACTTAGTCATGTAACATCACTCGACTTTTAATAGAATATTTGTGCTGAGACGGTGAATTTTAAAAGATGTTATTTTTATGCCTTAAAGAACCTGCTTTATTACAAGGAAAGGAAAAGAAAGGAGAAACAAAACTATGAAAAACATGAAAAAAGACGTCGGGGAAGGAGACAAGAAGTAGAAGAGAAACAGATAATAAAACTCTACTGAGTAGTTGGTAATGCAAGGTGTTTTTACCTGAATTACCTCATTTAATATTAATTTTACACCTGTGAAATAAGTATTTCTTTTTATTAGATTAACTTGTGTTAATCAGTGTTCCCCAAAGAAACAGAACCAGTAGAATGTGTGTGTTTGTATGTATGTGTGTTTGTATGTATGTATGTTTATATATACAGAGGGGCAGAGACAGACAAAGAGACCGAGAGAGAGAGATTCATTTTAAGGAATTGGTTCAAGTGGTTGGCAAGTCTGAAATCTGAAGGGCATGCCAGCAAGCTGGGAAATCCAGCCAGTTTATATTACCCGCAGTGTTGAGTCTGAAGGCTAGAAGCCCCGGTAGAACTTCTTTGGTGCAGCCTGGGAGTAAAATCCTTTCCTCTTCCGAGGACATCAGTGTTTTCTCTTAAGGCCTCAACGGGCTGGACCAGCCTACCCTCATGAAGGAGGGGAATCTGCTGTACCTCACACTGATCAAAAAGTTACCCACACCTGGCAAATACCTTCACAGCTGCACTTAGACAAAAGAGCTGGGCACCAAATTGACACATATATTAGCCATCACCTCCTTATTTTCAGAAATGGGAAAATGGACGCTCAGAGATGTTGATACCCTATCCAGGGCACACGGGAAGTGTGGCTTACAGGAAAGGAGCTGTGCACAAGCTTTGGAAAAATGTCTGCAAATGCATCCCAGCTGCAGAAATGACCAGCTGTGGGAACTTGGGAAATTAACACACCTGTGCTTTAGTTCTTCCATCTCTACGAGGGATTATTTGGCACATTTTTTGTGGTTGCTTTAAGGACTCAAGACAATGTGTTTGGATGGTATGCGTGGAATATAAACATGCCTCCAGTATACATGTGCTTCTACTCTACCATCCCTCACTCAGAACCAGATTCAAATTCAAGGTTGGCTAGCTACAGGCCAATCTGCTAAGTAATAAAACTCAGGTCCCAGTGTGATGAGTATGAAACACTAATTTGTTTCACATGCAGGTATCCATGTGGCGTGTTAAAGCTATTGCTTTAGGAAACGCTGAGTATATCATCTTACGGGTACCTGAAGCCTTCCATCAGTTCTGGGAAGAGCAGACAGGCAGAGGACAGAAGAGATAATTTTCAAAAGTCAGTGTAACAACGTCATTACCGTCAAGGAGTCTACAGTTGAGTCTGGAAGACAGATGCGTTCGCATCTAATGAAGTCCAGAACCAGCAGCTCAAGAGGCAGAGACCATGGTCAGAGTGTCCTCTCATCGGAATGACTGGCACCAATAAAAACGACTACTGGGTTGTTCTCATTTCCGGTATTTTTGTGGAGGCAGAGTCCCTGCTGGGATATAGGGACCCTCTCAGTAAGGGAAATAGAATGCACACGGCGTATAAAACTGTTAGGCCAATATACACAGCACAAATAACGCCCCTTGTTCATTACAAAGTCAATAGCATGTCATTATGCAACATAACAATGTCACGCTAAACACGCCATCTGACATTTTAGGTGAAATGTTTGAACTAAAACTATAGAAATTATTGCACCCATATTATTACCCTACCAGCCCCACTTGAGTAGGTGTTACTTCTGCCGGGTCCTGTGTATGTTCGTGGTACAATACTAATAACCCGAAGAAATTACAGTGGTTAACAACCGGCTTGTTTTTCACTTTGGGCTGTGAAATAGTGGACAGTAACCTGCTAGTCCCAATCCATTCTGTTGTGATGATCGTTGGCTAAAGCAGGCTTTCCAGCATGTATAGTTAGGTGCAAAGGAACTGCTCTGCAATAGGCCCGCTATCTTCTTCAACCTTTAGTTTAAAATAATAGGTGAAATAGGAGTGCCTTTCTGTTTTATGTTTCAATCTGTCACACGCATACAAGAAGAGGAAAAAAACAGTTAACTACAAATTTACAAAGCTCTCTTTTAAAAATCCACTCCGAAGGACTACCTGCTACTCTCTTCTGCATTGTGAACACTTTCCTACCTCTCAGAGGTGATCAGCGTATCAGCTAATAATCATAATTCCCTGGTGTTGACACACGAAGTAGAATTTAATTCACCAAATGCTTATGTTCCCTTTGAGCCTGGAACTGTAATTTCTTGTAAGTAAATAACTGTTTCTGTGCTGTCTGTGGCTCCCCACTCTTGCCTGCTACAAACCATCCACCAGTCCTCTAGTGAACTCATATTTTAAAAGCTTCTTCAATTATTTCCTCCCCCACAAAGCCTCTCCTGTCAGCTCCTCCGGTATCCAACCAAACGGCAGCGTTAATTTCCCCCTCGTGCACTCCTCGCGCACTGCACTGTGTGTTGTGCACAGCGCTTTAACAAGGTGTAACACTTTGTAGCACTCTTCTGTCACCCGGCTGCCTCCTAGTAGACCACATGTTTCTGGGGGCCTGGGACTGCGTTTTATCCATCTGCTATTCCCAATGTCTACAGTGTACCTGGAACACATGGAACGATTAATAATATTCGATGCGTAAGTGAATGAGAATGTCACCATTGTTCTCCCAAGTTGCCTCAAGTTAAAATTTGTGCCCTGGAGAATCTGCTGTGCTGAGTGGGCGTCTTGGGGTCAGAACATCGGAGGCAGACGGGACTTCAGGAACCATCCAGTGCCTCACTGTACAAAGCAAGGAACCGTGGCCCACGAAGACTACTTTTCTAAGGTGACACGGACCGCAGGCGCCAGTGTCACGATCGGAATCCACCGCTCGCTGGCACCAGTTTGCCGCACGTTCTGGACCCTCCGCCTCGCGGTCTCTCTGGAAAACAGAGCGAAGCGCGTCTCCTTTCCACGAGGCTATGTGCCGACCTGCCTGCCATTCGCCGTGGCCCCTGTCACTCACTCAGACCTGGGAGCTCGATACCGCAGCGCTGATCCTGCTTTTCCCAAAGGCCGTCACTTTCTGAAAAAGATTCCTGCGACATCGCTGCTTTGAGAGAGATATCCAGGCTTTAGGGTTGCTGTTTTTATACACTATTGCTGAATATGGCATGAAACGTCATTTTTCTGGGTAATATATAATCGAGATATAAAAGTATATACATTTTACTGATGTAGGGCTTTGATTTTTTTTTATAATTTGAATTATTTATTTACCTTCAACTGGTTTTACGATGTTGATAAGCTTATAAAATCCATCTATAAAAACAATTTTTAGAAATAAAATACTTTCTAAAAAATAAAAGTAACATACTTCTATTTATATTCAAGTGAATTTTTTTCTTTTATTGTTGTTCAATTACAGTTGTCCCCATTCTTTAATGTAGGGCTTTGAAAAATCTATAGAGTCCGGCAGAAATAAGGCCGGCTTGAGTGCAGTTGGGAGGGTAGTAACATGGATGTAATAATTTATAGTTTTAATTTGAACAGTTCACCTAAAGGTCAGATGGCATGCTTGAGTGTGATACTGTTATGTTACAGAATTACATGCTCACGGTTTTGTAATAAAGGAGCCTGTAATAAAACAGGGGTGCTATTTGTGCCTCACCCTGTAGTCCAGTCACCCGCTGCACCCATGTTACACTGCGCGCTTCGGGGAGCCGTGGCCGACTCTCCACTGAATTAGCAGCTCACGCATGAAACGAATACTTTCAGTGAAAGTATCTTCCCAAGTAGAGGAAACATATTTTCCTAACTTTTTGAAATGGAGTCTTTAATGATTTAATAGCTACAATCATCATCTATATGTCTGCTGATTCCACTGGGGACTTTAATTCTCTGTGTGCTGCTGAGGCCTCAGCAGGAATCGTCCAAGATCACAAGGTCATCACGAGGGAATACCAATGGGAGGATTCTTGCTTTTCATGTGCGTAAGATATTTTAAAATTGGAATTACCAATTTCAAGAGGACACTTTAACATTTTTATTTATGTTTGTACATTTGTTCCGGTTTTAAAAAATTTGTATTAAGTCAGCTTAAAAATGACAAGGAATGGCTGGCCTTCAAGTGACAAATTAAGATGTAGGTTTGGAGTTGTTAGAATGTCAGTCAATTTGACTGACAAATTACACTGCTGAATTAAGCTTTAAATTTTCTATAAATTTGACTGCCAGTTGCAGTGTTTAATGTAGGCTCCAGTTCTCTGTAAAAATGCCATTTTCTAGCGAGAATCAAAAATGCTGCATGGTTGGGGATGGCGGTGGCTGCATAGCTCAGACTTTCCTTCGATGTACTGTGCACACATCCTTCCATAAGAATAACTGCCCATCCCTTCCCTGACCCGCAGAGCAGTCCACTCTGAACATAGGTGCCCTAAGAATGCACTGGTGTGAAACTGTACTGTGCAGCACAGAAGGTGAAAGATGGAAGGAACCTTGAGAATTATCACACACAACCCAAACACACAAGTAGAAGTGGGCGGACAAGCGCTAGTTAGTTCGTGCTCTAAGGAGACCAAAACCCAAGTTTCCCTGTCCCCTACTCCTGTCTTTTTTCCTGTCCAGGTGTATTCCCTCTTTAATAATTTTGTAGCATCTGTTTTAAGTGAATGAGATATCCATATCACATGTCCAAACATAGAATTCAGAGATGTGATTCCATGTCATATTTTGTGACTTTTTTTTTGCATTTTTTATTGTTGTTTTACGGTTGTCTCCATTTTCCCGCCCCCACTTTCCCCTGCCCCACCCGCCCCCACCCCCACTCCCCACCCGCAGTCCTGCCCCACGTTGGCTTTGCCCATGGGGCCTTTATACATGTTCCTTGACAAACCTTCTCCTCCTGTGAAAGATTTTTGTTGAATCACTTAATGTCCATCTTGGAAAGAAAAGTAAGAATAGATTTTACTTTCTCAACACATTTGATGAAACGTATT
Source organism: Micronycteris hirsuta (assembly GCA_004026765.1). Taxonomy (NCBI): domain Eukaryota; kingdom Metazoa; phylum Chordata; class Mammalia; order Chiroptera; family Phyllostomidae; genus Micronycteris; species Micronycteris hirsuta. The sequence goes on from PVJI01002457.1 coordinate 133,333, forward strand.
TGTTTGTCCCTCAGCAGTGCAGGAGACTCGAAGTGGCATGACCCTTGGAAGAACTAAGATGCAGGGCAGCGACCATGAAATGAATTCCTGTCAAAAGACATCTCGATGATTTAAAAATTAACGTGCTTGTTTATAAAGCAACTAGGAGGTAGCCTGTAAGTATAAACTGGAGAAGGCGAGGCAAGAGACTCACCATCTATGTTGTCTGTATTATATATTGAGTTTGAGATAAATAGCAATTCTCAGTAGAAATGAAGAATTGTATTTATGTTTATGTAAAGTTAACCTAGAAGTATTTCACTGGGGAGCAGGGGACGTTCAAGTGAACACTTTGCATAGATGATTTACCGAGTACACCAACTGGACGATAAACATAAGAAGAAATGCTCAACTTCACTAGCAATCAGGCAAAGTAAAATAAAATACACTTTTACATCTCTCTTACTGCAAAAATTATAAAGATGAACAATAATTACTAGGGAGTATTTTATAGGGAATCAGGCTTTAACTTTTGGAGAGGGTGAACATATAAACAGGTAGTGATTTTAGAGATCAATTCAGTATCACCAGCCCAATGTTTAAAATGAACATAAACCTCTGACCAAGCATTTACATTTCCAGGAAATTCTTCCTCAGAAATGCTAAGCAAAAACAGCAAATCACAAAATATAATTCCATTTGCATATTTTAAAAAGGTGTCCCTGTATAACCATGCCTTTATTTCAAAAGTAGTTTCCTATGAATATAAGTATATAGAAAAGGAGGTCCTAGAAGTATATGTAAACATTAACAGTAATTGCTCTATGACGAAGGGAACAGAAATTTTATCATGCAAAAATAAATTGCCATAATTTTTTTATAACATGTATTGTTCCTTTATTACTTTTGTTAGGCAGGATAGAGAGCAAACCAAGGCAGGGACGGGGAGGGAACCATGTCCCACCCACAGACTCAGGAGTCCTTGAAATTCAATGTATCATCTCCACTATCTGGGACAGAAAGCCTTTGAAACTGTGCTTTCATCCCAAGACCTGAAAGGCCGTGAAGGGCTCACAGTGCCTAAAGGAAAAAGCCCATGATGCCTTTGGAAATTCACATCCTCACACCCCCGCCCCCTGGGAAGTTAGCACCACCTACACCTGTCAATCAATATATAACTTCTTCACCCTCCTCCACCCCACCAACCACACTAGTCCTCAGGACAAAGGACTCTGGGGCTTGACGGGCTTGGTCCTCATGGCTCTCTGGCTGCCCGGCCAGGCCGCCCATGGCTTTAGGCCACCTGCGGCCACGCATGCACTTGCTTCCTTGCCCTCACCAGCCCTGTGCTTGCTGCCTTGGCCTTTGGTGGCCTTACTCTGCTCACCCTGAACCTTCAGCCCCCAACCCCCAACCCCCACCTTATCTAGGCCCATTCTCTTCCACTAGAATGGATCACCAATTAACCCTGTCAGTACGCTAATAGACTCACTGATCGGTAATTCTTTACTGCATTGGTGAGAAGAACCAAGTTTCTGGGGGTTTCTCCCATAACACTTTGATAAGTAAATACATATACACACACATTTAAACTATCTTAACCAAAGGCTAACTGATTCTGACAATTCATATAAGTTATTGGTAATTAGCATACAAATTATTCATATGTAACAAGGAATACCAAATTGTCAGAGTGAATGATTAAAACAAGTTTTCTAACAAGATTTTAAATTATATAGATATATATGTATACACACACACTCTATCAATTTGTTTATATAGTTTAATCTCATAAAGGATTTGCGAAGTATAGGGAATTTTCTATTTAAACCCTGTCATCATTACTCAAATTTTCAAATTACTACAGCCAAAATTAATGGGAATTTACTGAAATGATGTCATTTGTATTTATGGAAATTGGTGAAACATAAGATTTCATCTTAGCCTCTTTAAAATATGTAAGGCTATGAAGTTTCCTCTAATATAATTTTAGCCACATTCTACTTTTTAAGATTATTTGATTATCCTTTTCAGAATTTTTTTAATGTCCTAGGTGAAAAAGTGATCAGACTCTTGATAGCTGACCTTTAGTTATTAACCAAAAAAGACAAAAAACATTTAACCTAATAGGATAGAAAAAGAACAGTAAAAAAAAAAAACAAAAAACTAAAGTTGGAGAAAAGACATAATTCCAAAACAGCATCCAAAATTAAATTTTTAAATGTCTTATTCATGATGTAACAAAAAAATGGCTCTTCCAAAAAAGTAAACACATAGACAAATGGTGGAAGAAATAAGAACATAACAAACAAAAGCAACGTATTTGCAATGAATGAGACAAAAGATAAGTCATAATCATATGTGAAAATGAGTATACAACTAGGAAAAGATAAATAACCTAACAGCTTTTAACTAGAGTTTTGGACACGAGGCTTTCCTGGCACAGCCGGCCGTCTGCCCCCTCACCGCGGCGCTCTCTGCTCTCTGCGGCCTTACACGGCCTGGTTCTGCAGTTTCTGCTTCTGCTGGGCTCCTCCAACTACTGAGGTTTGTAATGCTGAGCAACAGGCTATGAACAGGTAATTTTTTCAGAAGAAAACTATGAAACACATCAATAAATTCAAAAATCATACATTATTTCTCACTCAGCAATTTGGGAAAAATAAAATTACTGACATGAACACTGGCGTGGTGGTGAAGAACAGAAAATCCTTTACTTTGTTCCATTGGTGTCATCCTTCTGGAGGACATCTGATCAACATTTATTTCCATTTTACATGTGCATCAGCTTTGACCTAGAGATTCAACTTTTAGGTGTTCATCCACAGGAAACACAGATTCACAATGGTATTAATTGAAACATTTTTGATGATATTGAAAGAACAGGAATAACTTTAACATCTACTGAGAAAAAGAGTGTTTGGCTAAGTTCTACAAAAATGAAATGCTGAGTACTATTCAATCATTAAATAAAATTAAATAGATCTATATTACCGTATGGAAAGAAGTTGCAAAAATATGCACAGTACTATCTAACTTAAAAAAATTAAATAACTCTATTGCGAACACCATGTAAAGGGGACATTGCATAGAACCACTCACATGACCCAATCCTACCAGCCGAACTATTTTGGCAAATATGAACAAATGACCAAGTTAAACCAAGAAAACACTGTCTGGGTTTTTTCTGGCTGGGGCTATCAGAAAACACTACTGCTCCTCCAACTACCTTCCCTTTATGCAAATAAAAGAGCTTTTTAAGAACTCCAGTCCACTGTGGACAAATAAACATATAAAAAGGTGATTATTTCATTGGCCCTGAGGGAAAGAAGTAAAACCACAATGCAGTGCCATTACACACACAGGACAACGACTAAAATGAAAAAGAGGTATAATTTTCAAATGTGGGTGAGGACCTTAAGCAATCATACATGAGGGTGAAATAAAATTGACTCCGCCAGTTTGGAAACTTGTTTGACAGGGTCCACCGAAGCTGCTCATTTGCATATCCTCTGACCCAGCATACAGCCAACCAAAAGGAGTACAGGTCCGAAAACAGGCTAGCATATGCAGAGTCCCTGTTGGAAAGCCATCTGGATGTCCATTTGCCAAGGGGGTAGCATATAAGTGTTCAAAAGGAAATCCATACATTTTATATCTAAGGAATTTTGATGATGACCAGAGAGTTTGTCATGAAGAAGCAAAATTAAATGCTTTTGTGTTTTGTTCATCCTATGGCCTGCTTATGAAATCCAGACTTGTATTAATAATAATTAATAATGGAGGACTTAGGGGAAAAGGAATAGGAAAGTCATTTGACTCCCCCTTCATTTTCCACTTCTTTTCCTCTTACTGCTTGCTTCATGGTCTACATATAAAACGGCAGAGAAACCCTAAGAACTACTTTGTCAGTGAGCAGTGTCACGCATCAGCTGGCAGTGTCAGAGATGAAATAATCACAGAGGTTCTTGGTACATGGCAAATACATTAAACCTTAGCTGCTCTTCTCTTTCCTATGTGAAGGAATGGTTGAAATAAGGATTCTGGATGGTTAGATTACCGTATTTTTCAGACTATAAGATGCACTTTTCCCCCCAAATTTGGGAGGAAAATGGGGGTGCATCTTATAGTCTGAATGTAGCTTACCTGGCTCACATTGGTGAAATATTATGTTGTTTATATTATTAAATATTTTACCACATTTTTTGCTTCAAAAACTTTTTTCCTATTTTCCTCCTCTAAAACCTAGGTGTGTCTTATGGTCTGGAAAATACGGTAGATCAGATACTGTTATCTTGTCATCTACTCCAGTTTCTTAGGTCACTGGGCGATGCATCAGCAAACTGCTTTCTGTCTTTGGAGGACTTGTCTCACCTCGTTATTTCATAAATTACTCTCATTGACGGACTTCCAGTCACACACAGGAAACACCTGGTCTTGTGTGATGTTTACACTCGTGGAGAACACTGAGGAGCAAGGAACAGACGAGGGAAATGGCTTTGTACAATCTGCTTGTACTATTTTGTGACTTGACTCTAAATAAAGCAACTCGTTTCATCTTACGCAGCATGATGCTAACAACCATTTTGATTTTACAATAAGAAATGAATATTGCATTAATTATTGTTACTTAATCATTTTAGAGTACTATAAATGCCTCAATAAAAATTGCTATGCTGATCAAAATATTTCCTGTTTCATTAAAACTATGAACTCTCCCTCGTAACTGCAAAATGAGCAATAAAGTTTGATAGCATGCTACAGTCAAGATTGCCTATTGGATAAGGGTGATTTTTCTCAAAATGTGTTATATAAAAGTATTAAATATTTGATGGTTAATAAAAGCAAAATAACATCTCTTTCCACTAAGCTGCCTCAAATATCAATTACATTAAAAAGATTTGCTAAGCTAATGATTTTCTAAGTAGCCACAAATGTTCCTTTAACTCCTGATGTCTTCTTTGTTCCTCAGAATGAATGTGGTGCTGTTTGCAGTATCTGGTGGGCTCAATTTTTTACAACAGATTTACTTAACAAGCCTTTTTATTCTGTCTTGGGCTTCAGACGGACGCGTCTGACAATAAGGTACCAGGGGACACTCCCTCTGAAGTGAAACCACTGACACACACCAGGACAGCTTGTACCTCTCCATTCTAATCACGTGATCTCTGGGCTGGTCTGTCCTAATCACACTGAGGACCTGACAGCATTTATAAGAACATAATTCCCACTCTGTTTTGCCTGTAAACATCATCTAGTGCATTCCTTACTGACTCCCTTCTGGTGTCCACACGCTTGTGCAATCCCCTCCCACAGTGACTCTGGGATTGGCCATGTGACTTTTGGCCAAGGGCCCATTAGCAAAGGTGATACACACAGAAACTTGAGAAGTGCTTGTGCATTCGGTCCTACTTTTTAGGGGACTCAGCTGACAAATGGGGAGATCGCATGGAGAAGAGCTCAGGTGCCTTGGCCAACAGCCCCAAGCAATGGTCAGACACCTGAGGGAAGCCATTCAGAACAACACAGCCGCCACCTACCTGCTATGTAACCACAAATGCATAAATGAGTCCAGCCAACGCCATGTGGGGCAGAGCTGAGTCCTGTCCAAATGGCTGACTTGCAGAATTGGGAGCAAATAAAAGGTTCTTGTTTCAAACCATTGAAAATTACTTAGTTCCACTCTGCCCTTCCCTGTCCCTGTGAGCCAGAACGGGGACACGAGTCCGTTACATGGAACGAAACAAAGCTTGGAGGAAACCTGCAGGACAGGAACAGGGAGTGGTTTGTCTGACCAGGACAGGTGACGTAGTGGGTAATGGGCATGTCTCTTGGGGCCACTGTGGCCAAATGATGACCGGTGCACTCATATAACCACTGAACGCACTGTTAATATGTCACACCTGAAATTAAATCTGACTCAGTGGGGATGGCACCAAATTTCTTTAATTGTTCCTACCACCTGAATCAGTTCTCAAAACAGAAATAGGCTTGGAATGACAGTTATTTTTTAACACCCCCTGGTTTATAGAATACTTGTACAACTAAATGTGTTTATAAATCCCTGATTGCTATAACTTTTTAAAAAAACACTTATTTAAGGACATACAATTCTTTGTAATCCCCCATCGCACCGGCATATATGTAGTTGATCAATGGCTGACATCATTGACTGACCTTGATGGTGCTTCATCTTTTCCCTTCTATAAGCCATACATTCAGCAATTGTTTACCGAGTGCCTTCTCTGTGCCCAGCACTGAGCTAGATGTTGGCGGACACTGTAAGCAAGGTCCTCACGGACTTCCACAGCCCCAAAGCACATTGAAAAGACAGGATAACTAAAAATCATGGTAAGCGTTCTGAAGGAATGAAACAAAGTGATTTTAAGAGAGAAAGTACTGCGGGGAGGGGCTTCTTTAAATAGGATCATGTCAACAGAGCTGTCTGAGGGCAGGGCATCCCGACTTGAGGAGGGAGAGGGTGTCCTCCAGGCGGGGCCCTCGCAGACCACTGCGGGACTGAGTTTCCGCGACAACGGCCGCGGGTGGAAGGCAACCTCAGTTCCACGCATTGTCGGCCAGCAGCGAACATGGCAGGTGAAGAGGGCACCCTATTGCTGTGGCCAGTGAAACTTCACAATGTATTGAAATCTATTTGGTATTAAGTAGATCAGATTAACTGCTTGGGTTTTTCTTTTTTCACTTTCCAACTAATCGTGAAAATCCAAGCCTATCTTTATGTCACTATGCTACTTCTACTAAGCTGTCTATTTTAAATGTTGCTTATAATAAAACCAGCTTGATCTCTAAATGAATTCACTTCCATGGATCCTTCCAAGGAGTTTGAGCTGATTTTAAGTAAATGTGTATATAGAGAGAGATGGTAGTGTTTTGCGGGTAAAAACGAAGGAAATTATGAAATGCCAATTCCAAAATGAGATGTGGCATAGGATATTTTGAAGATAAAAAGAACAGTCTAGAGCTATTGACTTCTAACACTTGACTCATTAATCTGAACTTTTCCTCGTATTCTTCTTAAAAATTTTAGGTTCATCCCGGAGAAAGATGTTGCATTTGTATTTTGGACATAAGAAAGACTTCTCATACAAATCTTTGGCTGAACTAGGTTCACAGAAAAGAAACACCCCAAGCATAAAAACAGTGTGGCGGTAGAAGCAGCCATGTACAGTGACAGCTATTTCACACTTTCAAGACGTTGATTCCAGCATGGTTTGCAATTACAGGAACAGAGAGACAGACGCTAATTAGTTATTGAGTCCCTAGGTTTTTCTTGAGGGAAAGCCATCGATCTTCGCCCTCAGAAAGTTATTTTTATACAGTCACGCATGCAACCGAGTGGGTGACAGACCACCTGTGGGGTCCTCCTTTCGGCTTTGGTCTTTGACATAAAAATAATCCTACTGTTATTTACAGGGAGTTTTGAGTCTTGCCAGTAGTGTGGAATACGGCTACCGTCACCAAGTGAACCACGTTTAATTACCTGTGGCTAATTACAGTGTATCACTCAAACACATTTAACATTACCATTTCAAAGCCACGTGGGAGGTCTCTTAACTGCGACCCTTTAAATCTTGATATCAAGGGTCCTGGGGTTCCAGCTATGCGTACCACTGCCTGCAAAATGCTGATGAGGGGGTTTAAGGAGAAACATATTCGGCAACTTTGAGGTTTAACAAGAGGTTATGTCTGCTTTAACACTGAAGATACTTTGATTCTAATGTAGTTAATTTGAGACCTTGTGTATTTCTAGTCCAAGGGTGCACTCCTTATCTTCTAAATAAATGTATTTACAGATTCTTCAATCTGCAATAAAACTAAATGCTCTTATGCAGAACATTGTAATGTTTTTGATGTTTCTTTTATTTTGTTAAATTACCAAAATTTCTGACTAACAGAAGTCACAGCCTGTGTTCACTGGGGCAACCCCGGAAGTAGAACAAAGGTCGGGAGCTCTGACTGCAGTGCCTAGTGACCTGGGTCAGACTGCGCCTGCGCCTGGTCCCTTACCTGGTCTGAACAATAAAACTGCACAGAAGAAAACACAGGTACTGTGCTTATGGACCTTGGTCTTAGAGAAGATTGTATGATTTTTGATCCCAAAGGCAAGAGAAATAAAGGCAAAAATAAATGAATGGGACTATGTCAAACTAAAAAGCTTCTGCACAGCAAAAGAAACTACCAACAAAACAAAAAGGCAACCAAGTGAACGAGAGAAGGTATCTGCAAACAACAGCTCTGACAATGGATTAATATCCAAAACACATAAAGAACACATACAACTCAACAGCAAACAAACAATTCAGTTTAAAAATCAGCAGAGGACCTAAACAGACACTTCTCCCAAGGAGACATACAAATGGCCAACAGATATATGAAAAGGTGCTGAAATTCACAAGCTATTAGGGAAATACAAATCAAAACCACAATGAGATACCACGTCACACCTGTTAGAGTGACTATGTTCAACAAGACAAGTAATAACTGGTGCTGGAGAGGCTGTGGAGAAAAAGGAACCCTCATTCACCGCTGGCGGGAACCACTATGTAAACTGGTACAGCCACTATGGAAAGCAGTATGGAGGGTCCCCAAATAATTAAGAATAGAGTTACCATATGACCCAGCAACCCCTCTTCTGGGTAACTACCCCTCAAAATTGAAAACATTTATTCGCAAAGATATATGAGTTACCCCTGTGTTCATTGCAGCATTATTCTGCAATGAACAAACAAGAAAAGCAAACAGACAAAAACTCGTAGACACAGACAACCGTGTGGTGGTCACCAGACGGAAGGGGGTAGGAAAGGATGAAGGGGGCCAAACATCTGGTGACAGAAGATTTGACTTTGTGTGGCGGGCACACAATGCAATATGCTGATCATGTATTATAAAAATGTACACTTGAACCCTATATGATCTTATTAACCAATGTCACCTCAATAAATGTAATTTAAAAAAAGAGGAAGAGAAAGGCACTGAGAGAAGCCCCCCTACAACCCGACTGGACAAAGCCTCCTTAGTCTAATGTCTTACCTTTGCTGCCTGCTGAGCCGTCCAACATTGAGGGCAACTTCTCCCGGCAGGAGCAGGCCCAGGACTTTCTGCCATACCAACTATGTGAGACTTTATGGGAATATACCATTTGCTAAAAAGGCATTTCACAATGGCCCCAAGGGCTGGACCGTCTTTGCTGCTCCCATGGGAAGTTCTACCTATTTGCATGATGGGTCGGACTTTGTTCTTCCATGCCCTCAGCAGGGAAGTAGAATGTAAAGAGAGGTCCTCCTGTTCTCCTGGAGGACAGAGCTGGGTATTGTGTCATCAAAACCCTATTCTAGTGATGCCCACCATCCCTGGAACCAACAACGGGAATGGTCAGTCCCACACGTCTTTAGAAATGGTTCTTGAAATAGAATTTTTAATCTGCTTCTCAGGCTCTCCCAAGCTTACAGGACCTCCAAGCCAAATTCCCTTTGTTTATTTCCACTTCCTTAATTCAATCACATTTAGTAAGCAAGTTATCATGTGGATATGAGGTAGCACTCTGACCCAAGAAATACTGTATCATCTCTGTAAAATATGCCAATATATCCTATCCTAGGCACCACAAATCCTCCCCATTTTCCTAGTTATTTCTTTGTTTTCAAATAGACAGTAATGTTCAACAAAATAAATCTTCTTTGACTCAAATGCAAGGGTCAGAAATGGCCAAAAGCATCTAACATACACCATTTTCATAAATGAATTCTTCATCTTCCCCCTACTCCAAACCATCTGCACCCGCACCTACACCCCTCCCCACCTCAGCGGATCATCCTTCCAGTTGCTCTCGCCAAAAACTTGATTGCCATCTTTCCCTCCCGCACACTGCACATCGATCCACTAGCCAAAGTGGCCTCTCTGGTCCCCTGACACTATGTGCCTCTTTCTGGAAGGATCCCTGCACCAGACCTCCCTCAGAAAGCTGACGTCCCTACTCCTCCAAGTCATTTTCTGAAAGAAGCCTATTCTTAATGCATTATTCAACACAGAAAGCTGCCCCACGCCCTCACCCTGGCACCCTCCTCTACCGCACTCATTTTCTCCCAACCACATTATTCCCTTTTATCATATTTATCATTTGTCACATTCCACTGGAACATAAGTGCCAAGGGACAAAGATCTTGACGGGGCTTGACACAAAGCAGGGGTCTCTCGTACATGTTGACTGAATTTTCTCGTTACGTGGCTCCGTCCAAGCCTGAGGAGTCTCACCCCGGTGCCTGGAGGGAGTCGGAGTCTCTTCTTGTGCGAGTGCAGCCTGGGGTGACCGCAGCCTTGGATACTTCCACCGACACTTAGGACACACTCCCCCACCAATGGAGCACAATCTGTTCAGATTTCCTGGGAGTTGTCAAAATACATATAAATAATACCCGTGAGATCTGGAAACACAAAATCTCAGAGCTAAACATGATCAGTTTTGCAGCCGGCAATTTGAGCACTGTACTATCAACTTAAAGTCTAGACCAAAAAAATCTCACATTTCTGTGTGGTGACAACGCCTGTGAGAGCTGACGGTCACCTATGCAGAACATTCTACTTGTGTGTGCACGGATGATGCACAGTCCCTTGCTAATGGCACTGCTCCTGTGAGGTCAGGTTCTCCCCTCTGTCCTGGAATCCGACGTGCAGCTGAGAGATGTCTCTGTTCTGGAGTCTCCTCTCCCCTGTGATCAGGGTAGTCAGTCCACGTTACAGCATGGGCGCCTCTCACTGCCGGCCCTGTCCTCACTCCGATCCCAGCCTTTCGCTCTTCTTTCAGTCTCTCTCCACCAGAATACAAAGTCAGGCTTGCTCTGCTATTCCCTTAACCTTAACTCTTGCTCGGAAATGTCTTCAGCTTGTAATTTCCAAGCCCCAAAGGAAAGTCCCCACTCCATGTGCACATTTGAGTGGAATCCCTTTCCACAGGCTTCAGAACTTGGCGGTCCACTCTTTTCTCTTTCTAAGACTGCAGTCTGAGGGACCATGAGACAATGGGGTGCTCCATCTGCCCTCCTAAACTCTGCTTTCCTCGGCTTTAAAATTCACTGGAACGTGAGTGACTTTTCCTGTTTTGATGGTAACATGAACATTGCTAGTTTAACCTGTTCTGACCCTACTTCCTCTGGGTTCAAGGCCACTCAGATATAACCTTACCCCTCCTCTGTGCTTTGTGAACTTAAAATCATTCAGGTTAGAGTAGGAAGAGACCTATTTTCTGAATTTGACTGTCTTCTGACCTTGCTTTCACTTTATCATAGTTTCTGCAGTGACTTTAATAATATTTTTTTCAGTGATCCTGTTTCTCCCTGATTTCCCAGAGATCTCCTTTCGAAACCAAAGCAACACTTTCTGTTCACAAAGAACCACACTCAGCAGTCAGGAAAGCTCTCACTGCTCCCTTGGCTTCTAAGGACTGGGTGCGGTCAGCAGCAAGTAATCCCAAACTGTGGTTCTCTCTCAAAATCCACCGTGGACTGTAAATTGTAAAAATCATAAATAAGTCAAGAAAATCCCCTTTATAACAAAGGGCCCCTCTGGCTGACCCTAATTCTAGCTTCCCAAATTTGGATTCCCATAATAAAACCTGAAAAACATGCTTACCTCTCGGCCTCAGCTGACCGTCAGGAAAAAGGC
>PVJI01002458.1:0-144819 GCA_004026765.1 Micronycteris hirsuta
TTTTTTTATCCTTAAAATTATGTGTATGTACTTATACTGATCCCGATACCAAATCTCTTTCCTGACATATTTACAAGCAGAGAAGAAGCAAAATGAAACCTTAAAGCAGGGCTGAAGAAGAGAAGGTGAAAAAGAAGGGAGAAAATAAAGGCAGGAGTACTGGAATGAAGAAGTCTCACAAGTCAAACACGTACCTCATTCATATGTGTATATCCGTCTAGCAAGTATATATATTTAGGAGCAACAAAAGCCAGAATAAAGGCTCCTTATGTTTTTTAAAAAGTGTATACATCCTAATCCCATAATCACTAAAACTCTCCCCAGATTTCTTATGAAGCTAGCTCAGGTAGAGGTCCAATAATGTTAGGAAGGGAAGAAATGAGGAAATCAGAGGAAGTGCAACAACAGACACGTGCAGGAAGTCACTCAAGCAAGAGGGCCACTGTGCTTTGCGCAGAAGTAAAGAGACACAGAGACCGAGGGACCTTGGAAGAAGAGGGGGTAAAGGTTAGAACCGAAAGTACAGAGCCACTTGCGTCTGACTGGTGCATCTCTTACTAAATGTGTGCTGTTTCATGACCTATGTCTGAGCACCATTTTTATACATAATAATAATAATCTTGATAACCACTATATGAATGGACTATTTTGAGAATTAAATGCTGTATGTGAAAATGCCCAGCACAGAGAATATTGTAAAGATACACTGTAAAATTAGTTCATGTTATTGATGAACAGAAATGTAAAAAGAATACCTAAAGGTATTTACAGGAAAGATCAGAGAAAAGAAAAATAAAAGATGAAGACATCAAAAAAAATCAGAGAGTTAGACATATGTCAGAAGAGAGACACAAAGTTAATTTTAACTCGAGGGAGAGGTTCTTCAAGTAAAAGAAAGTCATTATCATTTAACTTTATGGGTGTTATCTCAGAAAGTGCAAATTATTCTGACTGGATTTTGGTAACACACAAAGTTAATCTCTGTTAAAGCAGAGAAAGGCCAAGATCAAAGTCATTTTTAGGTTTTTTTTTCCCCTTTAGTTGAAGAAAATAGAGTCACTTAGTATAAAAGAAAAAAAAATCAGCATTGCAGAAATCTGCCAGTGAAAGTTCCTGTCTTCAACCTGTGACCAGGAGAAGCTGAACATTCAGAAGAGTTTTATTTTTTTCCTTCTTGTCAGTGGGAAACTACTAACATTCTCTGCTCTGAGAGTTAGAACCTGTGGTTTGTGCTTTTGCCAAAAATGAAAATAATAATATTATCAAAGGGAAGCCTTCAAGCCATTTCCACCAAAGGCTTTTAAAGTCATTTATCATTTGTGCAATTATAAATCTGGATCCCAGTTTTTATTTTTTGTCTTACAGATCAGACTAAATGAAGCAGAGAGCTACACTGAGTTCAGTATTCATACGTTCTTTCTGCATTTAAACAGTTGGGCATGTTAGTGTTTTTTAAAAAATGTTTGATATCTTTTATTTATTTATTTATTTTTAATTTTTTTATTTTTTAAAGATTTATTTATTTTTAGAGAGAGGGGAAAGAGGGAGAAAGAGAGGGAGAGAAACAGCAATGTATGGTTGCCTCTCACATGGCCCTCACGGGGACCTGGCCCGCAACCTAGGCATGTGCCCTGACTGGGAATCGAACCAGGACCGCTTGGTTCCCAGCCCACGCTCAATCCACTGAGCTACACCAGCCAGGGCATGTTTGATATCTTTTGAATTGGTATTTAGTTCAAATGTCTCCAAGTTTCAGGTGAGAAATTATACACACAAATACATTTAAAAGTAAGGAAAATTCTTAAATAGTGTCTTGTGCTGAATAGGTGATGAGTAATAGGGAATAGATGCTTTGGTGGCATCTAAATAGCAGGTAAATGTGGAAGCTTTGGCATTTGACCCACAAAACATTGCATTTACGTGTACAAGTGAGCATATGGAACCTGATTCAGAATTGATTTCATTAAAGAAGGGTGCTAATTTTATTACAAGACAGTTCGATTTAGCCATTAACCTACAAGCTAGATTTATGCTTTTATCAAAATCATAATGCCTGCTTTCTTGTTATGTTTCCAAATAGTTGTTTGGGATACAAAGTTGCATTTAGGGGCCCCTCCACAGGTTATTTTGCGCAGTTCAAATATTCCAAAGTTTGAGGAGTGGGACTTGAAAGGCAGTTACTCTGGGAAGGCAGCTCCCCCTACATTTTAAAGTGGCTCCTTTATATTATTTTTTACATTATCATCATTTTTAAAAATACATTTATTTTATTGTTGTTCAATTACAGTTGTCCCAATTTTTCCCCCTTTGCTCTCCCTGCCCTGCCCACCTCTGCTCCCCCCCCCCCACCTTGGTCAGTCCCCACCCTGTTGCCCATGTCCATGGGTCCTTTGTACATGTTCCTTGACTAGGCCCTCCCGGTTCTTTCCCCGTTACCCCCCACCCCTCCCCTCCGGTCACTGTCAGTTTGTTCCTTGTTTCCATGTCTTTGATTCGATTTTGCTCATTTGTTTGTTTTGTTCATTAGGTTCCACTCATAGGTGAGATTATGGGAGATTTGTCTTTCACCACCCAGTTTATTTCACTTAGCATAATGCTCTCCAGATCCATCCATGCTGTTACGAAGGGTAGGGTCTCCTTCTTTCTTTCTGTTGCGTAGTATCTCATCGTGTAAATGCACCAGCTTTTTGATCTACTCATTTACTGATGGTTGTCATGCTTAAAGTCTGATACCAATTTAGTCAGCATCTACACTGTAGAAGATATTGTGCCGAGAAAGGGAAAGGACCATTAAAAATAAATAAACGCTCATACAGGACAATAAATTTATTTTTATTTTTAGTTCAAAAAATGTACTGGCAATAGAGAAACAAGTAGTAAGTGCAACTATAGTGTTCCCAGAATTCCTAAGCATTATACATTCCCTCCCTGAGCAGGGCTCCTGGCATCCCCACTGTGGGGACCCTGCCGCTGTGCCAGGAGAAGTGAGTGCTGCATCTGCCAGGATTTATCCTGCTCCGAGAACATCATGAGTGAGCGATAAAAGGCAATTTATCATGCATCAGAGATTATACCAACGTCCAGGAAAATAACTTAAACATAAAAACTTTGATTTCACGTATTTCTTTTGGAATACATATCATCTAATCTAAATTCATTGGTAATATTTTAACTATTCCTCCAAAGAAGACAGAAAACATTACAGTATTCAAATTATCCCACTTATTTTTTGCTTATCCTCAAAGTACTTTTGCCATATTTTCATTCCCTTGTATTCACCAGTGATAATACTGTTTCTCGACTTCAACCCTAGATCTGTATTTTGGTATTCTACTCAGGAACATTCCATTTGATCTGATTTCTCTCAACCTTTCACTCAATCAAGTGATGTTCTCATTTCAAAATGCTAATGTTCGGCTTTATATAGCAGTGAGGTGAGAATCCGTGACACTTCTATGCAGCCCACGGTAAATATTTTAGCTTTTTTTTTATTTAAAGATCCCACACCGTGCAGCCTAATAACCAGTCTCAGCTCATGCAGAAACAAACACACCATAGTTTAAAACCCTTTTATTTCTCTTTTTTGGTGTGTGTCTTTGATATTGTTTATCAGTTATTTGGAGCCTGTTTGCCTAAGTCCAAACAACTCTTATGTACAATCATATTACTGTCCCCAAATAAGTGCCAATCAAATCAATCAGCCAATAAGTATGTTTTTAAGTCATTGGTTTTTTAGAAATGTGTTGTGAAATAACTTTCTACACCCAAATGGAGCCGTTCCTGTCTGTGGTGCCACATTAGCAAGTGAAAACTGAGATGACTTTCCTGTCCCTTCAAATGCTCCTCTTGACCAGGAACTCAGTCTGCTCAGCCAGCCATCCCCCCCGTGCCAGGCTGGCTCCGGGCCCCCTCACCCCTCACGGAACTGACCTCCTGGCCCCAGTCGGTCAGACAACTGTGTCTCTTCCTTGTTCTTTACTCTTCATCCTATTTGGGCTCTGGCTTCAGCCTACGTTACAGTTCTCTCAAAGGGGACTGTCCGCTTCATGAAGTATTAAATTCAGTTTGTTTGTATCACCCAAATTGTCTTCTTTAATCTTTTTTAAAACAAATTTTAAGTGTATAAACCCGTGAAGTATTTAGTCCTGTTAAAATCTTATGTCTAGTTATGTTTCTGGAGAAGTTAGAACTTATTTCTAGAACTTAGAGCAGCCAAGTCTTCACCATACCACAGTAGTATTTACAACATTTTAATAGAAATGCAGTATCTGTTCATTTATTTATTCAAATCATGTTTATAGAACATCTATGGATCATGTATTTTAGTAGAAAATGGGTGTTTGGTAGTGAACAAATCTGAAATGTTTCTTTCTATTTCTTCTTTAGAATTGATTTATATGTTCCCTTTATAATCATCTTTATATTGAGTTCATTTATTATAAGGCTTTTTAATTATATAAATCATCTGGAAATGTGTACACAAGCATATTTTGTGATTTTTTTAAATTATAAAATACATTAGGACATAAGTTTCCAAATCCCTGTCCTAAGACTGGTAATAAAATTGTACATTTTAGAAATCTATAGCAAAAGAAAAATAAGTGAAAACAAGCAACATTACATAATGCTTAATTCATTTAATTTAAAGTTGTTATTCCTAATAGTATGACTGTAATTATTT
Source organism: Micronycteris hirsuta (assembly GCA_004026765.1). Classification (NCBI taxonomy): domain Eukaryota; kingdom Metazoa; phylum Chordata; class Mammalia; order Chiroptera; family Phyllostomidae; genus Micronycteris; species Micronycteris hirsuta. The sequence goes on from PVJI01002458.1 coordinate 4,682, forward strand.
CACATCTTGTTATTAAAATGCCCTTTTTACAGAGCAGATCCTGATATACATAGATTTGCATATGTATATACATATGGCTACTCCATCACACTCAAAAAATATTTTTTCTTGACATTCAAAGCAAATAGGTACGGTAGTCACTATTTCACTGAGAATGAAATACAGAGCTTTGTAAGGTAAAAATGAGTTTTTAAATTGAATAATTAGTCTCTTTTTTACAACTATGTTGTGTGTCATTAATGCCATAGACATAAAGATAAGGACAAATGAAAGATTTTGATAACTCAAATTAATGTTGAAACCCTAATAGCTTTAGTCAGTTTTACTGATACATGCACTCGTGCCAATGTTCTCTTGAAACGATGGAAATGTGGATGTTGGCAGACCAGTCATATTAATAAGGCATCGGGCCCTGCTAGCCTATTTGGGAGTTTGGATTCTGGAATGTTCAGCTGGCACCGAACGGTAGGGACGCTGCCAAGCTCTTCTCAGACACATGCAAGCGCCGCTCTCAGGGCCGCTGCACCGTTGGTTGGCCATGGCCGAGATGGAAACCAGCGCAAGGTTAAATGTTTCTCTCTCAAATTAAAAAAACGCTAAGCCAATGAAAGGTCTGAGTATTCCTTCAAACAATGTCATTAGAATGTTTTATGCAAAAGTACAAGATAGTCTTTTTCAACTAACGTGTTGACAGGTATATCACCGTGGCAGTGTCTGTGACACCTGCTAATATACTACTGTTTTAGAAATTTAGACAATCACCCTAAACTTCTTCTCTCATAAAATATACTGTATTTTTCTATTTCTGTGATTTTAGGCAAGTCTAGAGTGGCCAGCATAAAGGGCGAGGAGGGAGTTCCCTTCAGAATCTGCTCATTAAAAACATGAGAAATTTTGTAAGTGAGTCATGTGAGAGACCTTGGACCATTTTTTTTTTTTTTAATTTCAGATTCTTTTTTTTTTTTTTTTTAAAGTTTACATTAGGGTCTGTTTTTTTTTGTTGTACAATTCTGGGACTTTTATAAGTTTTAACAAATATCCTATATCCACCATTACAATATCATACAGAATAGTTTCTCTGCCCTAAAAACCTCTGTGCTCCTCCAGCTGCCCCCTCCCTCTGCCTGAGCCCCTGGCGACCTCTGACCTTTTCATTGTCTCCACACTTCTGTGTTTTCCGGAATATTTTATAGTTGGGATCATTCAGGGTGCAGCCCTTTCAGAATGGTTTCTTTTTTTAAAAAAAATATTTTCTACTCTATTTTTTTCCATTGCCGTTTAGTCCTCTTAAACTACCCCCCACCCAGTCACCATGTTGTACGCCTTTGTCCTGCTTCCAAGGACTCTGATCAGATAAGTTATGTTGGTGTGACCCAAATGTTTATTTTGAACCCATTTGCCCACTTCTCCTTAAAAATATCTTATATGCTGGCAAACTGGCCCCAGTGTCACTCCCAGGACTTACCTACACATTGTCCCTTTGTACCTTCCTCCTCTCATTTCTCTTTCAGGTACTGTTTCAACAGGGCGGAGGGCAATAGGTCACGGTGGCCCTCCGGCAGGACTTCCTGAGTGTGAATCTCAGCTCCGTCACTTACTAGCTGGGAGGTGCCTCACACACTGTCTGAGCCTCAGGATCTCCGTCTATGCATTATAGGAGAAAGTCACTGTGAGGAAAAAATAAGATTAAGATAAGTAAATATGAATAAGTAATATAAGTAAATCTTACAAAGTAGCTCCTACAGTAAATCATAGACTATATAATCATTAATGATAATCTGCATTCCTGTGTTCCTTAATATGGATTAACCCAAAGTGGCTGTGGGATTTTGTTTTCATGATCTCTACAAGGAGCATGGACTGTTTACAAATTAGTACACAATCTATCAATGAGGAGATGTGAAGTTAACTGACCGAGAGAGAGAGAGAGCACACAATTTGATTTACTTTAATTTCTAACTTTGCCTCTTGTGAATGTGGCTCAGGAATCTAAGACTATTATATGTATTTAGTATTTTTGCAACTTTTTAATTGGAAGCATTGAAAACATCATTTATAAGAAATAAAAACTGAAGACTATAGTATAATACCCCTCAAAATTATCATAGGAAAAATCTATAAACACAATCTACCAATTATATGCATATACAGCACTTTATAAATATAACCACTTTATAAATTTGAATTACTCATAAGAGCATGCTGTACAAATATATATATATATATATATATATATATATATATATATATATATATATAATCTCCTTGTTTGTTTGGAAAGATATTTTGATGTTCCACCTAAATTCCCAATTTTAAAATAGAGGGTTAAAAAATAGATGTTGCCACTTCCTTTAGTCACTTCATTTATATCTTCAGTGTTCCTTGTTTAACCTTTGTATTGAATCAATCTTGTATTTTTCTGCTCATAGTTCCTAGTTTCTTTCTCTTAATATGGTAACAAAATTTAAGCCTTATGTTCTCTTCAAACCTCAGTTGCATTCACATAGCATAGAGCTGAATGATCAGAATATACTGACACGGGGGAAACATTTGTTTCAAAATGCTGTGATTATGTATTTGTTCTGCCTGCAAAGCGCTGTTGTGTTGAACTCCTGCAGAGCCTGAACTGCCGTCTTTTCCACTGCAGCGACCTCGGCTGGGCGGGGGCTCTACCCTAACACGGAGATTCGAACAAATCAGAACAGCGACATTAAGTGGAACCAGTATCGTGAGAGGGAATTGAAGGTACGGAGAATGTTTTAATGAATGGAGAGAAGGCGTCAGGGAGGGCAACCATACATCCCGGTCTCCCTGCTACAGTCCAGGTTATACCTGATATTCTAGCATTTTTCATACCAGTCCTTTCACTCACAAGTATGTCTCGGTTTGGGCAAGAAATGAGATGGCAACCCTACTTATTAGGTACATAACAACTGCCTTTCGTTGCTTGAAAGATTGTCATGTGGAGAAGAGATTGGGACTAAATGTGTATCAGCCGGGGATGGAGACAGTTCAGTGAGTTGAAGATTTAAGAACCCACCTTTTCAGATTAGTTTAAGAAAGATAGTTTAAAATTCAGAAACAGCTTCTTTTCAAAGAAGAGAAACTACTGCCACAGGAGATGTTTAAAAATAGAAAAAAATGACCTGTCAGGTTAGTCAAGGGCTTTCCAGCATCAGATGAATGATGGGGTTAAAGGACATTTAGATTCTCTTACAAATTGTACAGTATCTGAATACTAAATATAAGAAAAATAAGAATAACACTATTTCTTGAGTGCTATTATCTAATTCTTTATTGTAGGTTAACATTTAATTATCCCTTTAAATTTCTGAGAGACAGCACGGTTATCCACTTCTTTCCCCTCTCTTATGGAAGAAACTGAAGGTTAGTGTGGTTAAGTACCTTGACCAAGGTCACTATCAATTTCATGGCAGTGATTGTATTCAAATCCTGGCATTCTAGTTCTAAGAACTCTACTATTGACCATCTTATTATCATTAATATGATTGAAATGTAACATGCATATTTATAATATGGATATTCTTTATTGAGGACTCACTACATCCAGGTGCTCTGGTAAACACTTCGCACATCTGCTTCCTACAAGAACGCTGAGAAGTATTTTACAGATTTTGTAAACACTATTTAGTGGTTATTAACAACAAGATGGAATTGTTTAATATGTATAAGTTCTAGTTAAAATTTTTGCAAATTAATTCCTCTATTTTTTCTATTATACTTTTATATATAATTTTATATATAGTTACTATATTGGACATAAAATGCTGTATATTCAAATTACTTAAGTGGATAGTTCACTTTGCAAATTTTTAGCTCTAAAAATAAGGAAATAGAATAATTAAGATGGACTAAGCATCTCCCCCACCAGTGACAAGCAAAACAAAAAACTCAAGATGTCTAGGGTACAAATTGTTTTAATTTTTGAAGGTGGCAATAGTTACAATTGATCAAAGAATTAATTAATTTGTATGTCCTGTAAATCGTTCAGAAGCATATATTGTTCTTGATTGTGCACACAGTTAGTTCTCTTGTTCCCTAGCATATTGAACAAATATCTTTTTTACGGCCTCCCTTATTTTGAGTAAACACTTGCAACAGATTGTTTTCATCTTTATCAAGCAAACAAAAGCCTTTGTATTTCTAATCTCTTTTGGAAATCTTTGGAAATTATTCATTCTTCATTTAATAGAAGATAGACTGAAAGTTTGCTTGGAGTATGGGGAGCTTTTGGCAGTGAGATGCGTGTAAATTCCATCCAAAGGAATTTAATCTCTTCTCTCTAACAAAGGAGAGAAATTACTTCTTGTGATTCTAATGCTGTTCTGTTACGTTTCGTGAAGGGAAAGTTAAGATTGTGATTTGATGGCAGAATGTATTTCACAAAAATACATATATAGAGGGGCGGGACATAGATTTATAGTTGTGAGTGCATGAAACAGCATTTATTCTTGTATTATTGTTTATTATTGTATTACTTTCCATACACACAGCTATTAACCTACTTTTGCTGATCCCTGTATATAACATTGGATAGGCAGTTTTGAGGTAGTATCTCAAGAAAAAAGATAACAGAGATCATGACTTAATTTTCAGAATGAACACTTCAGTGTGAAAATAATTTTATCTGACTGCCCTTACCAAAAAATGAAGTAAATTAATGGATGGAAAACTTGAATAGCAGGAAAAGCAAAATCAAAATGTAAAGTTGTTACTCTACAGTACATACTACCAAAAATATAGGGTGCTAAACTACATTTTATTGATTTTTAAGTGACATTTGGTAAAATTCTTGGGACTAATGGATTTATTTATCTTCTTTATGGCTAAAATGCTTAGATTGGAATTTGATTGAATAACTCTCTCTGGAATATTATGTACCTGAAAAAAGTGTCAAAAGGAAAATATTTCAAAACAAATAATTTGATTCAGAAAACATGGGTTTTCATTAAAGACTTTCTTTTTTTAGAAATTAATTTATTTCCTATTGACTAAGTCATTTGACTTAAAAGCAGGAGAACACGACATTATTGTACTCCTCTGGAAATGTACTCTAGCATTAGAGTAGGTTTTTATGCCAGTACTTCCTGCTTTCAATGCTGACCTTTTGGTGACGCAGTCACACATGTGTGGGCCACCCTCTCACCGCAGGGCAGACCCTCTTTAAGTTCCCTGACGTGGAGGTCTAGTTCTGTGTATTGTCTTTGACACTTTACTTTCAACGAATTGTGGAGGATCTTGCGTGCATTCAAAAACACAATCTGTGAGAGTGGGGATCAGTGACAGGCTCAAATCCCAAAAGGTAAGAGCAATATAAAAAAATAAAAAGACAGGTAGTTAAGTGGCAGATAAATATGAAAGGTTGGAGACAACTTATTCAGAAAAGAGAACACGCATAGTGTATGTGATTCTTTGCAAAATCTCTATTTAGGTTTCTATCAAACTTGTGATGACTTTAGTTCTAAAAGTTTGATGTGACTTAGTCACTCATGTCTTCTGTGAAGCATCTCAGTAGATTATCTTGAATTCTATGTTTTTCTCTGTATTAACATGTACCTTACTGGAAGAAGCCTCAATCTTCTTTGTCAAAGGTAGTGCCTGTGCTCTCAAACCCATCATTTGCTGTTTCCACCAGAGAATAACATTTTACTCTCCATTAGGTGCTGTTTTAACCTTGGATTTTTACTTTAAATGACTGTATTTCATTCAAAGATCTGTATCTTATGTGACATCCATTAAGGCATCCACATAATTTTTACAAGTTAGCAATAACACACTAGTTTTTTTTTCTTGCACTTTGCATGAAACTATCAAACTTTCTTTTTCAAAGACAACATACGCAGGGGTATTCATTACTCCACCAAAATAGATCTGATATTTTGGTACCCACAATTCTCCATCTGTATGCCAGATGCTCAAAGCCACGTGGCACTGCTCATATTTTGAACAAGTATATGTGAAATATGCAAGATGGGTAAAGGGCAGTGTTAATGTTTTACACATGTGCCACCATTATTCAGGACTATATTAATCTTTCTTGAGATTTTAAATATCATTTGAAAAAGAAGTGCTACACTGGGAAAGTATATAGAAAATAAATCACTGGTTTCAAGATGGCTACAGAGTAGCTGGAAGCTCGGTCCACTTGCTCCCAGCCCCTCACTGGTTTTGCAGCTAAATCACAAAACAATCAATTCAAAAACCCAGCTGAGTGTAAGTGAGAGCGTGTGTGAGTGAGCGTGTACATGGGCAAGAGGGTGGGTGCCTGTGAAGTGTGGCCCGGCCTCTCCTGGTGGCTTCCCAGTCCATCGCCTCTGGTGGCACAGATTTGTGGTGGGAGCCAGTCCGAGGAATTTAAAATATCCTCCTGGGTAAGAAGTCCCCAGAGAGTCCCCATCTGGGCACCCAGACTTTGTGCCCTCTGCCTCGGGCAGGGCTACACACCCCGCCACCACCAGGAGCCAGGATTAGGAGACTGCAGTGCTTACTGGGGAGGGAGCTGTCACCTCCCAGGATGCCATGGAAACTGTCAACAGGGCAGAGTCTGAAAGGGAGGTTGCAGGTTGGACCAAGAGCCAATAGTGAGCCTGGAGCACAGGGGCAGAGAGAGGTGACCAGAGGGGGCTGGCTGCAGAGACTACCCAGGGAGTAGCTGTGGGTATGGTGGGACAGGGGATGGGGAAGAGGGTGCTCAGCAAGGGGGAGCCTGGCTTAGCCAGGGGAGCCTGGGGCTGGCTCACTAGAGGGAAGTGGTGCGAGCACCCCCTGCCACAGCCCTGTTACAATATAGCTGCTGGACTCTTCCCATCCTTCCCCACGCAATCAGGATGATATGAGACCTGAAAGAAGAAGATGCATGCGGGATACAATCTATTGATTTGGGAGAGAGGGGAAGAGGCAGAGGTGGGCGAGGGAGGTGTGGATCAGTGGCCTCCTACATGTGGCCCAACTGAGGATTCAACCCATACCTAGGAGCCCTCTCAAGGCAGAGGAGACTGTGGTCCAGGCTGAGCTCCTTAGTCAGCCAGACGGGACAAATTTCGCACCAATAAACAGCTCTCTGGGGAAAGATGAAAAACGCTGGAGACAAAACCACCATCTTTGTTTATTTTTCTCCCTTAAAGGGTCAAAGCACAGATCGTGTGTGTGCAGCTACCCACCTGGGCCCCAGTGAAGGGAGGGTGGTGCAGTCTGAAGTTGAGGGAGGAGAACCTGGAGAGGGAGGAACTGGGGAGAATCTTGGGTGAGCAGCTGTGGGGTTTTGGGGGCCGATATACCTGGGCTCCACAACAACCATCTTCCTTGAGAAGAGCTTGCCCTTCCCAGGGGGAAATCAATCACCGTACCAGTGAAATACTACTCGCCCCTCACCCTCAGGAAATCCCTTTGCCACAACCTCTGCAAACCTGTTTGAGCCACTCAGCACCTTTTTTTTTTTCTCTGTTGTCAGTTTTGCTTTATCTTGGTGGTGGTGTTTTTTTTTTCTTCTTTGTTTCCCTCCCTTCTTTCCCAACCTGCATCTTAACCCTTGCGGAGGAGATAGCAACACAAACAGACTCAGGGGCAATCAGAGACTGGTGGTAGGGTGCAGCCTATCCATACAGTACCGTGGGGAAATCAAAATGTATCTGGAAACAAATGAAAATGAACACACAACAACCCAAAACCTATGGGACACAGCGAAGGCAGTCCTGAGAGGGAAGTTCATAGCAATACAGGCCCGCCCAAAGAAGATTAAAAAAAATCTGAAATAAACATACTAACCCTACCTCTAAAAGAACTAGAGGAACAACAACAAACAATACCCCAGAACAAGCAGAAGGAAGGAAATAATCAAGATCAGAACTGTATCAAATGACATAGAAACTAAAAACACAATTCAAAGGATCAATGAATCCAGGAGCTGGTTCTTTGAAAAGATAAACAAAATGGACAAAGTGTTAACCAGACTCATCCAGAAAAAAAGAGAGAGGACCCAAATAAATAAAATCAGAAATTAGAGAGGTAAAAACTGATACTGCAGAAATACAAAAGATTATAAGAAATTACTAATGAATAGCTATGTGAAAAAATTGGACAACCTGGGCGAAATGAATAAATTTCTAGAAACATACAGTCTTCCAAAACTGAATCAGGAAGAAACCAAAAGCCTGAATAGACTGATAACAACTAGCAAAATTGAAGCAATAATGGAGAAAAACACTAGTGACACACAAAAGCCCTGGACCAGATGGCTTCACAGGCAAATTTTACCAAACATTCAAAGAAGTACTAAAACAGATCCTTCACAAACTATTCCAAAAAATTCAAGAAGAGGGAAGACTACCAAACTTTTTCTATGAGACCAATATTATTCTAATCCCCAAACCAGGTAAAGACACAACGAAGAAAGAAAATTACAGTTCAGCACCTATTTATGATAAAAACACTCAGCAAAGGGAAATTAGAGGGAGCATACTTCAACATAATAAAGGCCGTATATGAAAAACTACTGCCAACATCATACTCAATAGGCAAAAACTGAAAGTGTTTCCTTTAAGACCAGGAACAAGATAAGGCTATCTGCACTTACCATTCTTATTCAACACAGTACTGGAAGCCCTAGCCACAGCAATCAGACAAGAAGAAGAAATAGAAGGCATCTAAACTGGAAAAGAGGAAGTAAAATTGTCATTATTTGCAAACAACATGAGAGTATACATGGAAAGCCCTATAGGCTGCACCAAAAAACGACTTGACCTAATATGTGAATTTGGTAAATGAGTGGAATACAAAGTCAATATTCATAAACCAAAAAAAAAAAAATAAATTAAAAAAAACCCACACACACAAAACCTAGGAATAAACTTAACCAAGGAGGTAAAAGACCTGTACTTGAAACACTGCAGGACACTGAAGAAAGAAATTGAGGAAGATAAATGGAAGAATATACCCTGTTCATGAACTGGAAGAATTAACATCATTAAAATGTCCATACTACCCAAAGCAATCTATAGATTCAATGTAATTCCTATTAAAATACCAATGGCATATTTTGCAGATTTAGAACAAATGCTTCAAAATTTGCATGGAACAAAAAAAGATCCTGAACAGCCACAACAATCTTGATAAAGAGGAACAAAGTTGGAGGGATCACAATATTTGATATCAAACTGTACTAAAAGGCCACTGTAATCAAAGCAATCTGGTACTGGCATAAAAACACATAGGTCAATGGGACCGAATGGAGAGCTGGAATGGTACGGTACTTGCAAAAAAAGAAACTATACCACTAACTTATACCATACACCAGACTAAAGTCAAAAGGGATAAGAGACTTAAATGTAAGTCATGATACCATAAAAGTCCTAGAGGAAAACACAGTAAAATTTCAGATATCCCATGTAGCAATGTTTTTAATTATATATCTCCTAAGGCAAGGGAAATGAATGGAAAAATAAACAAATGGGACTACATAAAACTGAAAAGCTTCTGCACAGCTAAAGAAACCATCATCAAAATGAAAAGGGAACTACCTGTATGGGAGAACACATTTGCCAATGATACACTGGACAAGGGGTTAATTTCAAAAATATATAAAGAACTCATATGACTCAACACCAGGAAGACAAACAATCCAAACAAAAAATGGGCAGAGGACCTCAATAAATAGCTATCCTAGGAAGACATACAGAGGTCCATTGGCATATGAAAAAGGTGCTCAACATCACTAGCCATCAGAGAGATGCAAATTAAAACCGCAATGAGATACCACCTCACATCTGTCAGAATGCCTATCATTAACACATCAACAAACAACAAGTGCTGGTGAGGGTGTGGAGAAAAGGGAGATGCACTGCACAGTTGGTGGGAATGCAGACTAGTGTAGTCACGGTGAAAAACAGTGTGGAATTTCCTCAAAAAAGCAAAAATGGAACTGCCCTGTGATCCAGCAATTCCACTGCCGGGAATATACCCTAAGAATCCTGCAGAGGAATCTAATGGAGAAAACGAACTAATGAGCAAACTAGAACCAGAGATGTGGAAACAGGGAACAGACTGGCAGCTGCCAAAGGAAAGAGGGTATGGGGGAATGGTGGGAAGAGGGAGCGGCGTTCAGTCAAAGAACATGCATGAATGACCCGTGGACATGGACAACAGGGTGGGAACGGACAGTGGGAGCAGAGGGCAGGGTGGGGTGGTGGAAGGCAAAAGGGGAAAAATTGAGTCAACTGTAATAGAAAAAAAAAGAATAAAATAAAATAAATAAAATAAACCCTTGCTTTCAGAAAAAAGAAATCAACATATTTAACCTTTTAGTACTAGTCTCATAAATGATGGTAATGGAAATCTTTTTAAGGCAAAGAACAACTACTTTATTATGTTGACACAACACAAAATGTAAAAAAGGTCATTGAACTGTGAACATATTTTATATGAAGAATTGCCTTTTTGATCTTAATGAGGTTATTTTGGTTATTTATTAGAATATGTTAAATTGGATAAAGGAGATATTTCTATAAACTTAATTTCAAAAATTGTTATGAAAATGAAATCTTAGGGCAAATGTGTGTGTGTATATATGTGTGTGTATATGTGTGTATATATAGACATATATATATATATATATATATATATATAGTGCTTTCAGTAATTCAAAAATTCATTGACATTTCTAGAACTTTTGGTGTAATGGTATAGAAAGTAATGTTTCAAGTCATGTAGCAGATGCCTAATGAAAAATCTAAGCTATAGTTTAAACCCTGAAATATATGTTATTTGGCTTTAAGTGGCTTTACTTACTGTAATGTATCAAAATATGGATGATCTTTTCAATGTTAACACCAGGCTACAGAACTGGGGACTAACCAGAGAACCAGAAAGCAGTTAGGCTTGCTCTAGTAACAGCATAAGTAGAAAAGATAAGGATTCAATTCTATCTCTTAAAAACTATCATTCTGCAATGAAAGTATATGTTTTCCAAATCTTTCCTTTTACTCTTCCCCAGCTTCAACTTCCTAAACTCCAATTGCTAGTAAAAAAAAAAAAACTCTTTAGCTGTTATCTATAAAATGTTTTAGAAATGAATGTTATTTTGTTGTTGTTACCGAGTCTGTACTTGTTATAAATATGACAAACTATTATTATTCCGTCAAAAAGTCATAATTTAAATTACTCTTCACACATTTTAATGTTGTTCTGCATTGTTCTTAATGAAGGTCGGGCCTGTGAGATAATATGCTATTATTGGCTGAATTCTAGCTATTTTGTATGCGTTATACATTTGACAAGAATACAGCTTCAGAAGAAGCAACTCATTTACATAGAAAATGTTTTGCTACAAGCAAACCAAAGCATGCCTGTATTCAAATATAGACAATCATATTTTGTGGAAAATACATATGTGTATATAAGTATATAAATACATTATCTAAGTATACATACATACATATATAAGATAAAATGTATTTTATAACTGAGGGTATTTATTTGACATTCCTACTCGATCTTTTATTTGTGTTATTTGTTTTTTTATGTGCTTCATAGCTATTAACTCATTTCATTGGTCAGCGCTGAACAGGGACACCCTACTTAGCAATCTACAGGCATTTTGTCATTTGAAAATGAAAGATAAGTTTCTCACAAAAAATGAAAGATAAATTCTGCCCTGTTTTACTTACAAACAGACTGAGGTTTTGAGTTTCTGTCAGTTTTTAAGTAACAAAACCAGGTTAAGTTAAAATACGCACTTACGCTGTGAAGGGGCAGGGAGGGTGGGCCCAACTTTCTATGCTCTTTTTTTGAAGTTAAATAATCAGAGATTATGTATGTAGTTTACAGATTTATTATGCTTCATTTATATCTACTATCACTTTTGGGGGCATATAAAGAAGTATGCTTTATGTAATATACAATTTTTATGGTAAAACTGCTAGAATGTATTGTTCTTATATTTTTCAATTGTTTCTACATGCAGAAGAAATCTGACAGTTGAATAATTTTCCTATTTACTAATCAATATACACAGCAAATCTGTGAAGCGGCATTAAAATCCTTCAAAATTAAAATTGATATGGAGAATTGATTGAATTTTTAATTTTAACCCTTAAAAGCAGCCTAAATCAGGGTGGAATTTGTAAATTGAATACTCTTTGAGTACGTACAGATACCTGAGGCCAGTTCTCACATTTCATTCATTATGAATGGCTCGTTCTCACAGCTCCTGAAATTTGTTGTCTCTCTTGATTCATTTTGATTTTCAAAACTCAGCTTGATTTACTTCAGTGTGTTCTCAAGGAGCATGGAAAGGAGAAATCATTTTCTTTTAACTTATATTCATTAAAGTCAATTGCAACTAAATGATCAGTCAATTGCTACCTGATCCACGACCACCAATGCTGATTGGCTTATATCTGTTAGCGAGTGAGGGAAAACTAAATACTCTAGAAAGTGTGGATGAGACGGCTTAGAGAAAAGGCCCTGCCTCTCTACTCAGTCCAGGCACACATGCCTTTACAAATTCGGGAGGTGTGGCAGCCATCAATATTGCAGAGTTTATCCAAGATTTGTGAATGGAAAGATGGAAGTTACTTCAAGGAAATTGTAGACACTCTTAGTGGTGTCCTATTTAGCTTTGTACAGTGTTGTCTGTGCCTTCACTGGGGCACATTAAAGTACCTATGAGAGAGGAGACGCACTGAAAATAATGTGTCTAAGTGGGAGTCATTGCAGAGGATGCACAAGGTGTTCCCTGCTCTCACGTTTTGCCTCAGACCTGAGGGCTAACAAGTCCTAAGAAGTAAGCGTAGAGTGGAGGTGAGGAAAGGGAGAGAATTGGCAAAACTTTCTTTGAGTTTTGGAACAGGAATGAATAGTTTTAGGGTGGTGAACACATTTTAATCAGCCAACCTATGATTTTTGCAAACGCACTATGGGAAATTAAAGGAAACAAATTGCTATCTAGACTGAGGAATCTCTTTCCAACTTACCTTTGGCTGAAATTTTGATGGGGATCATGTGGAGGGACAGTGAGCATTTTGAGAACATTTCCTGCTTTCTGATGCTCAGGGTCCCCCTGAGACTGAATGAGCTCACATTGTGCTTCTCTCCTGGCTTTTTCATTGGAAATCCACACAAACAGGCATTTCTCATCATATTCCAATTTTAGCAAATAGCAGCAAAAATTATATGCTCCAAGTACATTGAAATTGTTGTTATCCTTAGAAATTATTGCTGAGATGTATACCTGCATCTGGTGAAGAGGATATATCTCCCTTATTTTTATCCATTTATCATTTCACCATTTTTTGGAGACTCATACTCTAAATATTTTAAAATATGCACCCATTTCAAGTAAGGAAACCATAAATACATTTAAGGGCATTGTTGAAAATAGTACAGATCTCTAGCTAGTCTCAGGAGAAATTACCTCTTCAAGTTTAACCATATTATTTCGGACCTTGCCAAATTAACCATCTGGACGATGAATTACCAGGGGCACGTGGAGGCCATTATTGACACGTTCATCTAATTCCTTTTGCTTTTGCCTTCCAACCTGCAAACACGGGGCTACTGATGATTCTCCTGTTTGCAGCTGCGCTGAGACTGATTCTGGACCCCTCCTTTCCAGCCAGCTCAGCCCCGGCAGGCCTGGAGGTGAGACCCCTTTCCAGTTCCTTGTAATGCTCTGACAGGATCTGTATTCTAGTTTTATGTTCTCAAAACCCTTTTCCTGGTCACTCACTTCATTTTGCTGCTGACTGTTGTAAAAAGAACAGGTGCGTATGAGTTTTCAGCTTCCTCTAGTCAATGTTCTCTGGCTGCTCTGTTTCCAGCCAAGCAGGAGGGAATGCGCTCCTGGGCGATAAACACAAAGTTTTCCTTTCTTTATATGTCATGGCTTCTGCTTATGTGGGAGAATACCGAATAATCGCATTCCTCACATTCTGTTTTATTAATGATTTTGTCTTATAAACACAGGTATGTATAAATGGTGGGCATTCCGTATGGATACACACAGAAATAAGGGTTGTATCTCTAAGAGGAAAATTCGATCTCATTGTACATGCTTTTTGTAGGTTCTCTTAGGAAGTTTTCTGATATTTCCGCATTTCCCATCTCTCTGCAAAGGAGGTAAACAGCCATCATGTGCAGTGGTTGCCAGCATGGCTGGTCCAGGGCCTCTGGGTTTTATTCCTGCCTCTGCCATTTATTGTGAGGTGACCTGGAGTGGGTTATTTCCATCTGCAGTCTCTCAGTTTCTTCCTTTGGAAGAGAGAACACTACCAATCTCCAAAGGTGAGAATGAAGAGTAAATTAAGGGGTTAAAGCCTTGAAGGGAGCCATTGACACTTATTAAGCATTAAATGAATGTCAGATGCTATGCTTCCAACAAATAAATGCTGATATTTGAAGAAGAGCTTTATGGCTTGATGTTATCCAACAAAACATACCATAGTCGTTTATTTTTTCTGCCACCTAGAACAATGCCTAGACATGGAATTGGTATTCAGTATGTATTTTGTGATTCACTGAGTAAATGGATGAATGAAAGATGATTATCTGAGAGTATATATGCCATTGTATAGTTATTAACTAATACTTGGTTAACTACTTTGAAAATTGGAAGACAATTTTGAGTAAAGGCAGTTTAAGGACAGACACCTGGTAGTTGGAGGACTTTAGGATCTGAGGGGATGTAATACTATGGAAAGGACATTTATGCATGAGCCACAAGACCTGGAATCCTGCTCTTAGCTCTGCAGTGACATCTTAGTTAATGTACTCATTACCTGTAAAACTCTTTTGTATTATAAAATCTCCTGAATTTCCTGAAGTGTATAATTATAATATTCCTAATTGATTTATAATAAACTAGAATAAAATAACTTTTCCCCCTCTCTCACTCCTTGCCAATACTTTCATAGCACCCCTCCCCACATGTGAAGTCTCATAAGATGTATATAAATCATGCATCAGCTGAGTCTACCCACCTGTTAAGATCTAGGTGAAGATAGGTTTGAATTCTGATTCCACATCTTTTTCTATAGAAAAGCCTAAAGTCCTTCCTAGAGATTCTACAAATTCCTCAAACCATTATGTTGTTTCAATTACTTCTTGCTTCTGCGTTCCTCTCTGCATTCATACGCGTTTCACCTGCTGCTTTATTGGTATTGCGTGGTCTCAGCTCCTTCCTCTGAATTTTCCCCTAAAGCCTAAACATGTGGGGCTCCTGTGAGATCCCTCAAAAATTTTGAAGGAGCTAGAAGCAGTGAATTTTAACAGGAACACACGCTAATTAGCGTTGAATATTTGATACTCTGTGTTCGAAAAATCCTTTTTATTTTTATCTGGCTGAGTGAATCCCTTCCAGCTTTCTTATTCTCCCCATCCGAAATCCCTTTTTACTGGCAATGCTCATAGGTGGAATCGTTTCTTCAGTCTTCTCTCCGCTCTGCCACCTCTACAATCCAGTTCCTGCTACCTCAAGCTCCTTTTCCAGGTGTTTTTCTAAAAATGATATTTTTTCTCCCTACAATATTTTGTCACTGACAATAATTTTGCATCTCCAAAATTTGGTCGTGCAAACTTGCTCTTCTGTTCCAATGAGATATGAGAAGAAGTAATGTGTTCAACATCCTTGTTTTGCCTTTAAGTAAATGGCTGTGATTGCTCCACCTTTAACTTTTCTCCCTCTTGCATTCCCATTAACAGCTGCTGTGGTCATCTGTCTTAGACATCATCAATAAGGGGTGGCCTACAAGGAGATAGATGCATCTTGGACTCTGGTGCTTTTGGGAAGCAAAACCATATACCCCATAAGCTTGGACTTTCTTGTGAAAAAGGATAGGCTTTTATGTTAGTTGATCTCTTATTAAGTTGGTCCCTGTAACATGCAGTGAACTTATATCTTAATAAATTAATCATTTTCTAAAGTGCAAAGCTTTTGAAAAACAGTATGATATTCATAGGCTATTTACTTTTGTAATTGTCACATTCCTTCTTTAAGGTGATCAGCCAAGTATTACTGGTTGCCTGGGTGAATTTGGTAATGGGGAGATGGGAAGACAAAAATTGGTGGCTTGGTAGCTCATGGTCAAATCCTCAGTTCACGCTGGGGCACAACAGAAAGCCAGAAGCAGTTTCTCAAGTGGAGATTAATCATCTGTAGCAGCTGGCATGGCTCTCATTCAAGTGTAAAGGCCTTGCTTTAACTCATCTGTGAGGACCTGCCACACACCTTCCTATCTGTCACCGGCATTGGGAGCACCTGAGATTTTAGGATTGTAAAATCCATGCGACGTGTCAGCTTTTATGGCATTTGGACTTGTTGAAAGCCATTTTCTTGTTTCAGACCACACAAAAATCTTCAGCCTTTTGGTTACTTGGCAACCGGGAAACAGCAGCACACCCACATGAAGGGTATGTTGCCTCCCAATTCTAAGAAAAGACTATAGTTGTCATGCTTCCTTCTTATCATCAAAGAGGGACCTGATGCTGCACCTTCCCCTTCATCTTAGATTCTATTGACAGGCTCTAGATCACCGAAGCCCTAGAAATTTCACTGAAGAGGCTGAAACCTAAGTTCTTCTGAGATTGGTTTTCTACCCACTGGCTTGCATACGTCTCGCGAAAGTGTCTAAGGCAGTTTCTTCAGGCTCAGCAGATATGACTGCATGAGCCCATCAACATAATGGGCCAGTGTGATGTCTTTGGAAGGGGAAGATGATGAACTCTTGCAGACTATGGCATGGAGGTGATACAATATTGCTCTTACCTGACTATTTCCATAAGTAGAGCCTTTTACTTAGCCTTTCTACCATAACAACTCTAATGCAGGAGTTCTGTCATTTGCTACGTATGTGTCATTCAACGCGGTATTCTAGGACAGGGGGAATAACACACACCAGCCAGGGACGATGGTAATTACCCAGAAGATACAGATAAGGTATATATTTTTCTTCCTTCTGTTCCTCCATTTTCTAAGCTACTTTGTATAACTTTCAAAGGAAAGAAATTTGTATCCTAATTATATTGAGAGTTATATCACTATTAACAAGTGTGTTAAGTGTGCAAGCCAAAGCATATTGAATTACATGTAAGGTATTTTTCATGCTTCTGACTTAAGTATTTTATCTTCATATGGACAGAATCCTATATGTGGCACAATCAGACATATACATTTACTAGGCTTAAATATCTTTCTATTATATACCTTCACTTTCCAGTGATACCACTCTCAACTAATATTTGAGCATCACTCAGTATTCAACCTTGTTTTTAATTTGAAATAAAGCTCTAAGTCAACCATGAATATACTCTCATTTTTGTTCTAAGATACTATTGTTAGTTAATTTAAAGTCCTTCCCTTCATTACTGCTAACTGCTGCAGTCTGACATCCATTCTCCCAATGAAATGTGACTTTGATGGATAAACTCAATTAAAGCTCAGACATTAGATAAGTTAAACAGAGAATTGGACTGATCTTTACCAATCTACCTTTAAAAATACAATAACTATTTCAAAATGAAGCAGTCATAAATTATACTGAAAATATATGCTAGTAAAATTGGATGGAAACCCAATTCAATTACTCTATGTAAATTTCTATTGCTTGGACAGTAACGTTAGTATTGAATCTTAGAGATACTTTGAATAAACAAAATCAGAGAAATTTCTGTTGCCTTTTACTTCCCTAAAAATTGAGGCCTCTTTTATAATATTGAAGTTTATTAAAATATATAATTATAAGACTAACAATATAGATTTGGTCATAATCTGATAATTCCTACAAGTAATTATATTTAATTCTCTTTAATAATTTAAAAATTATTTAGTGTCTCATATATGAAAACCTCTAATCTTAGCATTAGGTCCCTTATGTATTTAACCATTGAACTACTATTTGTACCTTCTTTATAATAACAGATATAAGAAATCATACTTGCTTATATAGGCAAATAAAACATGTGGAGAGGGACATATAATGAATTAATTTGCTTTGGTGTGATATTTTTCTTTCTATCTATCTATCTATCAACATCTATCCATCTATCTACCCACAGATGCAGAAAGAATACAGAAACAAGGCATTTGACACAAGCAGAGAAATTGGGAAATCATTGAACCACACCGTTTCAATTTAGAAGAACCTTTACATATTACATTCTATTCCATTATTTTGAACTAGAAATAATGAAGAGAAATTGGTTTGATTTTTTCCAGCTCCAATATAGCCAAGGTGACAAATTTTTTAGTAATTGTATAATGATAACAATAATATTAACTACCTCACAGTGTTTCGTTGTGAGCATTACATAAGACATTTAAGAGAGATGCATCACACTGTCTTATAGGGTTGTTATTAATATTAAATGAGTTTATTGTCAGGCATTTGAAATGGTATCTGGTCTTATGAGGGTCCGTATAGATACAGGCTATGTCTACTATTTTCCTTGCAGTTAGTGTGGGGACTATACTTTGTTATATTATAATCTATATATCTATTTCATTGAAATTTCAGGTAGAAACCAAGGCATCCATTGCCTTAGAGAAGGATATTAGGGCAAAAGAATTGAAAATCTTTTTGAATTTAAAATGTATGATTTTCAGAGCTCCCTGAAGAAATGGCTGAGTTGAGGCCGGAGTGGGGAATGTACAAGGGGAGCCTGGAGCGGTTTATAGTGCCAGAAAGTGAAAAAGTGCTCAAACAAAGGAAAATGCAACAAGAATCTTAAAATCCCCAATTATAAGTGTGTGTCCTAGGGATACAGAACCAACTGAAAGCGCTCCCAACAACTGAAGCCAGAACAGTGTGAGCAGCAAAATAGATGGTACAAGATTCTAGCCCAAACAATGAAAGTACCCATGAGTGTATGCTAACATGATAAGTAAGTGGTGAAGTGATGAAGTAAATGGACTGAACAGGTAACTCCTGGGGAAAAGAAAATTTCTTTGGATACTCTGACCTCACAGAGGTGGGCGTGACTCCTCACTTCCTAAGTGAGGGTTGTCCATAGTGACTTCCTTCCAAAAATTACAGTATGGAAAGAAAGAAAAGAGGGGCAGCTTTGCAGTGAAGAAGCCTGATGAACATTACCAGCCAGGTGATGAAGATGAACATCAACAGTGATAAGTCTGGTCGATGGCACACACCCTTGATAAAGTGTGATGAAAATGATGCTTAGCTTTGTGGCCTCCCTTCAAAAACAACCCTATTCTAATGAGTACAGCCAACCAGACAAATCCCAACTGAGGGGCATTTTATAACCCTACCTGATCTTAAAACTGAAAGGGGATCAAAAACAAGGAAAGTCTAAAACTGTTGAAACCAGGGAGACCCTAAGGGGATACAATGGCTAAACGCCACATATTTTCCTGGAGGGGGATCCTGAAACAGAAAAAAGTACCTTTGGTAAAACCTAAAGATGTCTGAATAAATTATAGTGTTTAGTTAATAAATAGGTATCAGTATTGGTTTGTTAATTCTGACTAATTTTAACAACAAGGGGAAGTGCGTGTGGAGTATATGGGAGTTCTCTATGTTCACAAATTTCTATAAATCTAAAATTATTCTAGACTTTAAAATTAAAATTTTACATAAAAATAAAAGTCTAATTGATTTTACTTGTAAGCCTAGGCCTAGAGATAACTGAGGACATAAACCATAAATTTGGAAGATCTTTGCTTGGGCACATGTCAGATTTCCTATTATTTAATTTGTCCACACGTGGTAAGAAGAGAAATTAGAGAAGAGAGAGGAGACTTTGAAGTTCTTGGTCACGTAGCTACACTAGAGCCTTGGAAAGCCCTTATCTCTGTCTACTCCATGCACACGATTGGGCAGATGAATGGTTCTGGAGTAAATATACAGTGATGCAGATAAATCTTATGTGAAGTCCATGGCTGAGAGCTTCGATTGTCTTCTTCCTGCCGCACGGAAGCCGTATTGCGTTCTTCAAGCCAATCGCTTTCCCTCTCCCTCTGACTACGTGTCACCTCCTCCACTCCGGTCAACCCTCCAACACAGCCTTTCCATGCCTTATTCTTTGCTGATGACCTTGTTTTTGTTTTACTGAAAAATTCAAAAATAATCAGAAAAGGATTTCCACAGCAAACCTACACTCCTACGTGTGTACGTTTTTATGTAATCTGCCTTTCTTGTCTTGATATGAATGACATATGTCCCCCAATTTTCATCATTTATCCCGTTTCTTCTACCTCTGCAGAGTGCATCTCGTGTCAAACCCGCCTCCCCTTTCCTTTCTCTTTTCCTACACCCTTGATGTGTCTGACTGTTTACTGTTAGAATTTGTTCATAAAAATACCAACCTGCTTGCATCTTGAGGGGTGGGATCCTGCTTTCCTCCTTAGATATTGCACTTTTTTCCCCTCAATAGACAAACCCGTTGAAGATGCCTATGCTCCCGTGTCCGTTTTCTGCCCTCCCATTTCCACGGGAGCCACACCAGGCCAGCTGTCCTATCCACCTCTCCAGGAAAGTACTTTTGTCAAAGTCACCACTGGATACTTCTCCGTTTGTTTCATGTGACTGAGCAGCAGCATGAATGATCCTTTTTTTCCTTGAAATCTTTTATTCACTCCCAGCACACCACAGTCTCCTGACTTCTCACTGATCCTCTGGCAGCTCGCTCTCAGGCCATATGTAGCTCAGGTGCCTCCTCACATCCCAGACTTCCTAACCTTATTTTGCCTGAGTATCTAGCTGCCATCTAACTTTGCGGTTTCATTTTACAAGTCCTTTCTCACTGTCTTCAGTTCTCATGGTGCTCCACCCCATAAATTCTGTCTATGCTAATAACTCCCAAATGTGTGTCTGTCTCAGGAACTCTCCTCTGGTTTCTGGTCTCATATACCCAATGGCTGACTTAACATTCTCACTGTGATCGTTAGTAGATATCTTATATTTAACTTGTCCCAAACTAAGCCCATTTTTTCCCCCTAGGAAAAAAACCTCATTCTTGCCAGTTTTACCAAATTATGTTAATTGACCATTCAGTTCTTCCAACTATTTAGACGTTGGTTCTGAGAATAACACTGACTACTTTCTCTCTTACTACCAATTCTTTCTGCCTTATCTTGAAAAAACACCAAGACTCAGAAAACTTCTTACCATCTTCATCTTCAGTACCTCGGTACAAGTCACAATTTCCTTTCACCTGAATTTTGGTAGTATCTTCCTATTTGTCTTTTCTACTCTGTCCTCACCCTCTTTAGCCCACCCACAATTTGTCATCCTCGATTCTGTATCAATGTAACTTTAATGATGCTATTAGCCAACCCCAACCCTTCACTGGCTTCAAACTTTGTCTTATCGCCTGCAGTAATTTCCCCCCAGATATCTACAAGGTCATGTTCACACACCTCCTCGGGTGTTTCTTTTTCTTCGGGGTCAACCTTTCCGTATAGACTTCTAAGTGGACCCTCTTTAAAATTGCCACCCCTGCATCAACACACCCTGTCTCCATGCCAGCTGCTTTTCTCCTTAGTACTCATTCTGTATGACTTACTATTCTGTATGACTTGCTAACATCAACTCTAATTTTTACTTCCCTTCTGTCACTGGCCCCTCCCCAAACTGGAATGTAACATTTAGAAATTAGACATTTACTTTGTTTTTATTCCCTCTACATACCCAGATCCATAAACAAACCTGGTAATCACATGAAAAATATCTACTGAGTATAAAATGACAGGTATCTTTCTCTTCTTCTTGTGTATGGAGTATGGAAGGTCCACCTTAGAGCAGATCTGAGCTCATGCTCATTTTGCTGCTTGCTTGTTAATACGAAGTTAACTCTCGGCATTGGGTTCTCCATGTTCAGGCTCCTCTTTCGGTCTTGGAGTGCTTTTCAACAGATCTGAACAGCTATTTCTGCAAGGTGAATTTCTCAAATCTTGGCCATGTATTCTTGGAATTTGGCAGACCGACAAGATATAGGCTGTATCAATGAAAAGTTTTTCTTTGTTTAATATTTATGTATTAGTGGAAGCTGGGGTATTATAAGATATAAAACTGATTAAATTTTTCTGTATTTCTGAAGGCAAAGGCAACTGACCTTTTTAGAAAGTATAATTTTTTAATTATTATTTTTAAGATTTTATTTATTTTTAGACAGAGGGAATGGAGAGAGAAAGAGATGGGGAGAAACATCAATGTGTGGTTGCATCTTACATGGCCCTCCTGGGGACCTGGACTGCAACCCAGGCATGTGCCCTGACTGGGAATTGAACTGGCGACCCTTTGGTTCTCAGCCCACACTCAGTCCACTGAGCTACACTAGCCAGGGCTAGAAAATATAATTTTAAAGTGCTAAAGTATTTTTGTACAACAGATTATTAGAAAGTGCTTAGAATCACCTGAAGTTTCTAAATGTAATCAATTATTTTATGTTTGAAAGCAAAGCCAAATGTGAGAGTAGATTAATGATGATTTTAAAGTTAAAGTTCTAGCTCATGTCTTTTCTAATAATTTTCACCTAAGCTACTTATTACAGTATAAAATAAGAGCACTGCTTATTGAGTGATTATCAAATAGCTAGAAAATATTAACTCTCTCCGGATCTGTATCAGCATTAGGGAGTCATATATATTTTTATATTTACTTACATGATGTTTCCTTATGAAACACTGTGTTTTTTCCATTGATTGACATGAATGAATTATAAAAGCATGAAGAATTCAAAGGTGAAATGGTTGGAAGGGTGGTCACTAGGAGCAGCCCGACAGTAGCCCAGTCTTGGAGGCAGGAAAAGCCACAGTGAATATTCAGTGATTCCCCCTCTGAAGGACAACTGTTACAGATCTCAGGTATTATGTCACAGGACCCTATTTTGTCAAATCATCTCATTTTCTAGATGACAGTGCTTTTGGCAAAAGAGGCTGCTTCGATATCAGTTTTACATTTGATCATTGCAATATATTTTGGTTTCATGTGCTCATGTTTTTTTTTTTTTTCTTTCTAAATTTTCCTTTATCCATTGCTTTATTTGCCCAGAAGCCATTAAAATAATTGAGGAAAGCATGTTTTGAAGGGTGGCTTTTATTTTTATTTTGAAAGCTTTTCCATTGTATTCATATCAGAAGAGAAATCTCTTATTGGGGTATTTTTAAAAATTTTAGACATGATAAGCATGAAAGGCAAAAATACTGAGAGACTGATATGTACTCACCCAGTATTAAAATGTAATGTAATTGCTGCTTAATTACTTTTTAAACCTTAATTTAAATTTCAAATTAAATTTGAAAAGCAATACATTGAACTAAAGTCATGTGGCCTTGTTTGTAGCTTTTTGGTTCTCCTAAATATTTATTTTTTCTAAATGTATGATATTTCTTAAGATTGTGTTAGATAATAAGCTTTGAGGCCACAGTCTTTTGTCTCATTTTTTTTTTTTCCATTCTGGTGCAAAGCTTGGGTAGATACTTGACAAGTATTTGAAACCATTAAACAGTCATTAAATGAATAATAAATGAAGACTAATTTATAGACTCAAGCCACAGTTTTTATCAATAGTATAAAAAATTATATCAGCATAATCAACTCTGTATAATAGATATACTTATTTGTCTCCAGCTATTTAATAATATATCTTTTTAGTAAATCAGCGTTCCATTTTGTAAGTTATTGATGCATATAGAAAAGCTTTCACACATTGGTCAAGTGCGGAAATCAATGTCAACAAGTATTTATCGAGCATCTACAGCGTGTCTAGTACAGAACCTATTATTTCTTTGTGCTGTCTGCCTGACAGTCTCAGGGGGAAGCAGCAGAAAACTCAGTATCTTAAGAAGTCGAGTCATGTACTACCTAAACAAGGCTGTCTCTCTACTCTTTGTAAACCTGCTTTTTCTTCATTCAACAGCATTTATTGATTGTCTACCACGTGTCTGGTACTAAATTGAGTGATATTTTATTGTATCTCTTCTAACTTGTTTTTTAGAAACACACGAAGCACACCAAACAAACAAAAAACAGAAATTGCTGTCTAAATTGGCATTTCTGTTTTTTCATTTATTAGGGTTTATTTATTGGACTAATAGTAATCAACCACTACTATAAGTTTGATATTGTTTTAGATACCAGAAGTACATCAATTAACAAAAGAGACAAATGACTCACTATGGTAATATAGTTCATTCTAATTGGGAATGTACACATTAAACAATAAACACTATAAATGGATAAACTGTAAATTATCTCAGAAGAGTATTAAATGTTTTCAAGAAATGAAAACACCAGACTTTCTGTTTCTGCTAATGGCAGGTTGAATAATGCTAAAAGGATTCCTTCCACTGAGAACAATTAGAATATCTGAACAATATATTTGTTTATAAATAGGTTTGAATCATGTGAAGAGTGAATTGAGAAGTAAAAAAAAAAAAATATGTTGCTAAAATCCAAGAGGAGAAGGAAATCCAGAATAGGAACATAAGAGTTAGTTCAACATATTTTTTTTCTAAAAGCAACTAGAGGAGATAATTAAGGAGCCAGGAGCCTGAGGAAATGTTTCATTAGCCTTGCAAAGAATGGGAATAGAAATTGGAATTCAGTGACTTCCTAAGAGGGAAAGCTGTCTTAAAGCTCTAGAGGTATTAGCCCCATGCATTAGAGTAAAAGGCCAAGCTTAGGTTAAAATATCCCTTATCTGGTTAAAGGTAAACCTGATTTGCTATTGTGTCTAGATCTTTGGCAAATGCAAAAAATTTTCTTCTAGAAGAGAGAATGAACTCATCAAATGTCTAAAATTCCTTCTAAATTATTTTACACATGGAAAGAATTATACTGGAAGTCAATGAAATTGAATCCAGAAAATCAATAGAGAAAAACAAGATTAACAGCTGGTTCTTTGGAGTCATCAATACAATTAATAAGCCCCTAGCAAGGCTAACTAAGAAAACAAAGGTGAGAAGACACAAATTACTAGTATCAAAAATTAAAGTAGGAACATCATTACAGAGCTTATGGATATTAAAAATATAAATTTAAAATGAACATTATTTAAAAACTCAAACCTGCAAAAGGCTAAAATAGAACATACCGCTACTACCATCAGCTACTTCTCTTGAATTATTTTCTCTGGAGATGCCCACTTTTTACTTTTTCTGCCTTTTAGATTTGCTTTTTAGTTTCTTGTTCATCAGTCTAATGGTTTTCCTTGATTAAATACTGATTTTAAAGTGTATTACTCCCTGCTATTCCTGCGATGAGGAATTAACTTTATTTAATTAATTTTCTTATTTCCTGCCTCCCAGTTGTGAGGTAATGCATTCATTCACTCAGCAAATGTGGGAGGTATGACTCTAAATACTGGAGAATAAATTTGGAACAAAACAAATACCTACTTTGATAGAAAACTCTACAAGGTGAAAAAGGAAATTAATGAAATAATATATAACGTATATATGTAGTATTATGTTCTAGAAAAACAAAGCAGTGTGCAGGCATAGAAAGTGATGGCCATGGGTCATTTTTTCATTAGGGAGGTAAGTGGAGACCTGACTTCCACTTACAGGGGAAATCCAAGCACCGCATGAAGGGAGGAAACCCTCCTTGTAGCTGTGTACAGATGAGGATGCTGAATAAGGCACAGCACTTAGCTGAAAGCTCATCTGCCATATTTTGGAGAATGCAAGCAAGCCAGTGCAGCAGGACAGCATGGCCAACAAGGAGAATGCTAGTGATGAGTTGAGAGAGTTGGGCAGAAGCCTCGTTACTCAGGGTCTTGTAAGCCATGGTGAGGATTTTGGATTTTAATTAGATTGAGATGGGAAGCCACTGGAGGATGTGACTTCCATTGTCAAAGGCTTCTTCTGGTTGCTTTCCTGAGAGTAGTTGGGGACTGATGTGTGTGTGCATGCACGTATGAGTTATTGCAAAGAATAGATAATACTGGCTGGGAATAGCATAGTAACAATCAAGGTGGCAAGACCTGATAAAGTTAGGGGTCTCCATTGGTCGGTAAAGCTGTTTATTTAATTGAAGCATAACATAAATAAAGAAAAGTGTGAAAGTCATGTATGTGCCACTCAGCAATCTTTAACAAAGCAAACATGTCTGTGGACTATGGCCAGGATCAAAAAGTAGACCATTAGCAGCAGCACCCTTAACCCCTTTCGTTCTCCCTTCCCTCACTACCCCTTTGAAGGTGAATTAATGTCTGACTTCTAACAGTACAGAATAAATTTGTCTGTGTTTAAACTTTTTGTATATGGAATGACATATGTTTTTATCTTCTTTTGCTCAACATTATGTTTGTCAGAATCATCCTGCTGTTGCTTGTAGTTGAAGTTTTGTGTTTATTTAATTTTCATAGCTTTATATTTTGTGCGAATATGGTACACTTAATTGATCAGTTTAACTGGCAGTAGGCATTTAGATTGCTTCCTACTTGGGGTTATTATGAAGAAAACTGCTATGATTATTTTTGTAAATGCTTTTGGGTGAATGCATGTATATGTTTGTTGTTTATATCCTAAGAATAAATTTCTGGATCATAAGGT
Source organism: Micronycteris hirsuta (assembly GCA_004026765.1). Taxonomy (NCBI): domain Eukaryota; kingdom Metazoa; phylum Chordata; class Mammalia; order Chiroptera; family Phyllostomidae; genus Micronycteris; species Micronycteris hirsuta. The sequence continues at coordinate 31,206 of PVJI01002458.1, forward strand.
ATGTATATTTCAACTTCAGTAAATATTGCCAAACACTTCCAAAGTATCAGCATAATTTGTTCCTCCCTGTAGTGCATAGGCAGGCTGATCGCTCATGTCCTCACTCACTCTTGGTGGTGTCTGTCCCTTGTTATCTTAGTCATGTATCTGGGCGGACATTAGTAACATGTTGTATTTTAATACACTTGTCCTAAATGACTAATGAAGTTTTCTAATTTTTCTACTTTATAGGCCATTTGCATATCCTCTTTAGTGAACTGAAAGTTTAAGTCTTTTCAAGATATTTTTATTGGGGTTGGCACAATTGCTTGCAATATAATAACTTATGGATATTATATATATACAGACACACATATATATATAATTTAAGCCTTTGTTTATATTTATTAAAATATTTTCTTTCACATTCTTACCATTGTACTCTAATTAATGCTGTATTATGATATTCATTAGTTCTTGATTTTTGTATGTTCTAATTTATCACCTTTATCCTTTATTTTTTCATATTCTGTTCAATAATATACATATATTTGAATACATATATACTCTCCAAACTGAACATATATATTTATGTGTATGAATTATATCCAAATTGAATAAATATATACATATCCAAACTAAATATATATATATATATATATCCAATATATCCAGCACTGAGTCTTTTAATACATGAACAAAATATAACCCTCTTTATATACTTTAAATTTGTCTGAATAAAGCTTTGAAATTTTAAATGCAGAAGTCTTGAAGTTTTTTGTTCAATTTATTACAGTTAATAATCTTTTGTCTCAAATTATATTGACTATAACTTCTAGTACAATACTAATATGTTGGTTGTTATCTCACTCTTAAGCATAGTGATTATTGAAATATGTTTTAATATTATTTACTAGAATATTACATTTAAAAATCTCATTCCTGTTTCTAGTTTGGTAAAATTATTTGTTTTAAATCCTAAATAGATTATGGATCTATCCAAAGATATTCCTGCCTTACCAACTTTATCCCATTTTTTACTTTTTTTTCTGTTAATGTGTTCATTTTTAATCAATTTTCCAATGTTAAACTATCTTTGTATTCTTCAAATAAAGTTATTTATCATGTATTGACCTGCTTTTATATTGGTACCTTTTATTTGCACGTATTTTGTGTAAGATTTTTGTGTGGATGTTTATAAGAAATATTATATAATTTACCTTTCTTCTAACAGCTTTGCCATTTTTTTAAATCAATATTATATTGTCCTTATAAAATGACTTGGAATCATGATCTTATTTACATGTAGAGATGACAAGAATTACTCATAGACTTAATTTAAGTTATGAGGCAGAAAAGTCAATGATGAAGCAAAGATGAGGAATTGCCAAGGTTTTTGAGTATTTTAAAAATGATTTAGGCCCGGCTGGTGTAGCTCAGTGGATTGAGTGCGGGCTAGGAACCAAAAGATCCCGGTTCAATTCCCAGTCGGGGCACATGCCTGGGTTGCAGGCCAGGTCCCCAGTGAGGGCCATGTGAGAGACAACCATACATTGCTGTTTCTCCCTCCCTTCTCCTCTCTCTAAAAAATCAATAAATAAAATATTTAAAAAAATGATTTAGATAAACTAGTGTGAGTTTTGTAAAATTCTCTAATAAGGCTTTTTTTCCCTCTGCAGTGAAATAAGGAGCAAGGTTATCAGCTGAGCGTGGTGTGTTATGGATGAAAGTGAAGAAATACAGAATCCCCTTGGAGATGGGTGAGTTCATTGAATAGAGTTAGAAGGGAGTGATTGTAGTGATAAACAATGGAATTTAAAATGTGTGTTGGGTGGGCAGAGGGAAGCCTCCAAAGTGAAGAAGTGTCCCCATGGAACAACAGAGTTTCATTTAGAGCAAAGAAGTGAACACTGAAAATAGTTTTGCATTGTAGGGGTTTTTGCTGACGATAGACTATGAGTTGATATGCACAAAATGACAATATTTGAAGGGTTGGTTAGGAGGACATGAGATTATCCTAAGGTGTGTACAAGATCATATATCTGGGTAGTAAGAGATGACTTGAGAGTCTTGGACTCTTTGTATAGACAGATTATTCGGGATGTGAATCATGATGGGATTAGCCCTTATGGTCTCTTCAAGAAAAAGAAATATCCAGTTTAAATTGTAGTTTTACATTGAGGAGTGATCTCTTTGTCTGCATTAATGAGTTAAACATTGTTGGAGGAATCAGTTTTGTCACAAAGCTAAGAAATCTATCAGTTATCTTACCAACTTTGAAATGATGTCTTAGTCCGTCCGTGCTGCTATAAAAGAATGCTGGAGACTAGGTGGATTACAAAGAACAGAAAGTGACTACTCTCACTTGTAGACTGGGAAGTCCAAAGTTAAGGTGCCCGCAGATTGGCAGATTCTGTGTCTGCTAAGGAACTGTGCTTCCTTGTTCACAGACTACCATCTCTTCACTGCAAGTTCACATGGTGGAAGGGAGGTGGGATCTCTCTGGGACCTTTTATATTAGGGCATTAATGTCACTCATGAGGGCAGCCCTCATGACCTGATCGTCTCCTAAAGGCTGCACCTCTAAGTATCATCACATAAGAAATGAGGTTACAACATACATGTTTGGATGTTTACAAACATTCGGTCTATAGCTGACAGTGCTGTGGAGGAAATGGGAAAACTTGTCTTGGTGATCTAGAGAAGTTCTGTGGTTGGTGTCATGAACTGACAACATAGCTAGGCCCTTTCATCATGGTTAGTTATATTGTTATTTCCATTTATTTCAGTTGTCACATGAATAACTTCAGGTGATGTATTTGAATCTCTCATTCTTAATCCATTAACCCACACATACACTAATCTGTTGGTTATACTATTATTTTTATTTAACCAAATCTTATTATATTTTGTTTCTATACAATACTTCTTTTCAATGCTATGCTAATATTGATCAAAGTGGTGACACTTTATAAATGATATTTGAGCTATGCCTATATCAATATTATTATGTAATCATATGTCACCACATCTGTGCTACTTGAAAGTATGTTACAAGTATTTGGGGTAAGTGAAGATTCTTTATTTATATTTTATAAATTGATTAGAATAAAGACATTATTCAGATTATTTCATAAGTAGACCAAGAGTGCATTGAAAAATTCTTTGTTTTCATGTAACAAGCAAGAAATGAAAAAAATACAATGGACAAGACAAATAATAGGATAGAACCTCATATGTTTAATACAGTTTAATTTATTATTCTCTACTTAATGAGAGAGATGCATTGTAATTTATTTTTAATACATTTCTCATAAAATTCTCTTTCTGTTCTAATTACATATAATTAAAAAAAATTGCAGCACGACTTACAACTTGGAGATTCTTCAGTTATATTTCTAGGCTGTTTTTACTATAGAATCACTCCACTTTGTTACATTGTATCCTGATTTCATTTTATCAGGACCATTCTAAGTAAATAAACGTTTATTTTCTTACTATTAAAATGTATAGAAAGATATTTGTGGAATAGCTTCTTTTACTTATATTTACTTTGAATTCATAGTAGATTACTGTTTGGATAGCCTAGAATTTCTAATTCAGAATCTTCTTTCATCATAACTCTGAGATAGTTTTATTGTCTTTTTGTACCTTGCCAGCCCAGACTGTAATTCATAAGCTGTATTTTATTTACATAATTGTATCTATAGAATAATAGATCATACTATGCCGAAGAGATAAAAATGTTTTTAAAATATATCCATAGTATAAAAATCAAAATTGTGAATTAAATAAATGAGAAACTGTGGAAATAAGAGCACCAGGCACTCAGTGGGTCATTTTCATAATAGTGAAGCACAGCTGGGACATTAACTTAGCAATTCTAGCAAAATAGAGACAATCCAGAACTTATGACAAGACATTTATTGCTGATTTTCGTATATTCTCTGTATCTTTAAGAAATAAAACTAAACTGTGGTTATAACATCGAGCAATATTTTGGTGGTTGGATGTCTTCAAAGCAGTATTTTGATTGGTAGACTGAAAAGTAGCAGCTTCTTCCTCCTAAGCCTCAGGAATAGGATAGCCTCAGAGGAAGACTCTTGTTTTCCTATAGGTTCAGTGCGACAAGTGAGTAAAGTCACTCATTATTAATAATGCCCAGGGGACATATGTTTGATGTGTGCATGGGAGTCAGGGTCTGCTTGTGTGTATGCATATATGTGCAAGTGTGTGAGCTGAGCTTGGGAGTTTAAAATTGCTTTTAATGGGGGGGGATTTTAATAATTAAATGGTAAGATAACCTCTTCTCCTACTTCTTTATCCAAGTTATCAGAAATATTTAAGTACTTTAGAACTTTATGTAACTTCTCTGTACATATAAATTTTATGTGACAACAGAAATAAATATACCTGCATTTTAGGACTGTCCTGAAAATTAAAGGACACTATGCAAGGAAGGAATGTAAGAACCAAAACTAGTAAACATCTCACAGACATCGGTCCCTGTCACTCCCGCACGCTGCCAGCGGTCCGACGTGATTTCTGTCTTTCTCTCTCCTGCATTTCCATCTTTCTAGTTTTGAAACCCTGCTTTTCCTTTTCCGTAACTCTCTGTACTCTCCTATACCTAGCCTTTCTCTCTGTGTGTCTGTATCTTTCATGAAACTTCTCTGGTAACTTCCCAACTCTCCAGCTTATTAAATTCTGCCCAATAAAGTGTCAGATGTATCAGGCAAAGACTGAATTTTTCATAACTGGAAGCTTGAGAGGCCAAGACTATGTATAATTGTAACTAGAGAGCTCAAAATTACTACAGAAAGAGAGAATACCAATTTTCATTTAAGTAAATTATTCATGTGTTAAAAGTATTACATATCCTTGGAAACTGCATGAGGCTGAAGGACAGCCCTTCTTGCTGATTGCTTTGCTGTATTGTGATTTTTTCCAAAGGTCACATATAAGCTAAATGTACAGTTCATTCAATTTAATATTCTTAGAATGTAAATAAATTTATGTATTTTCCATTCTCTTAATTACTTGTACAAGGTGTCCTTATGTTAAGGACCTAAAAGGAATTATGAAAGAAATGCTTTTGTAACATGGAAAAATCCAATTTTAAAATGTGTAAATTTGTAAACAATTTAAGTAAAGTGGTTTATTGCTAACACATCATAGGCATAATCTTTTAAAGGATTGTGAAGGAAACAAAGATTAACATATTGGGTTAAAAGGATGATATTAAAGTATGAAATGCATTGCCATTTGAAATTCACTTATCTTTTCTCCCACCAAATTGTTACACCATAACTGTCACAAGGTCTTAAAAATACATAACACTAAAAAATGCATTCATAGTTTAATTGAACATAATCAGAACTTGAACTGGAAAATATTCAGTTTTGCTTTTAAGAAATTTTAGTTGTTAACTTTAGCAGAGTTCTAAAACTGTGGGACAGTTTTCTCTTTCAAGAAAAATATTAGATAACAGCTGGCTGGTGTAGCTCAGTGGATTGAGCGCGGGCTGTGAACCAAAGTGTCGCCAGTTCAATTCCCAGTCAGGGCACATGCCTGGGTACAGGCCAGGTCCCCAGGGGGGGCCACGTAAGAGGCAACCACGCACTGATATTTCTCTCCCTCTCTTTCTCTCTCCCTTCCCTTCTGTGTAAAAATAAATAAATAAAATATTTAAAAAAATATATTAGATAACAATGCCCAGTTATCTTAGTAAAGAGTAATTTAATAAAAGTGAGTCTTTTGTTTTCCCAATAAGATATTTCATGTTGCAGAAGGGGAGTGATTTAGGTGAAAATATAAACACCTATAAGAAAAGGTCTCTACTATTGACTTTGCCAAATTTAAAAGTGTAACCTAAGGTAAGTTAGTCTTCTTAGTCTCAATTTCATTGTTTGGAAAATGAAGGATTTGGTCTAGTGATTGTGAAGCTTTCCATTCTCTTGGAAATAAGTAGGTTCTATTACAAGCTCAATTACCTCATTATCTTTGATGGTCCAAAGAAAGTGTGATTAGCAAATATATTAAGGTTTTGAGTTGATTTTAGATTGGGTCTTTGATTAATTTCTCAACTTAGAATAGTATCTAGAACAAAGTAGAATATAGAAAGGGCTTGTGAAATAGGCATGAGGAATGGAAAAGCTTTTAGTCATGCCTTTAAATATATTTAGAGATTATGTTAACTGTTGAAGATCCAAAAATGAAGAGAAATAGCTTTTCTTTAGGCAGACTTAAAGACTAATAGCTCTTCTTTTATCAGTCCTTATTATGGCCGCTTTATCATAATGGTCGAACAAGGAGTATCTGTCATCAAAGACATATTCTGATTAGCCCAGAGGCTGAAATGATTTATTAAAAATATACCACTAGTTATGGTTATAGTTTTATTTAATCAAAATAGTTTACTGGAAAGTGTCAACATCCTTTTTTATTCAGCTTTGTACCTTAAGACAACTTAAAATTTACAGATGGCAATGACATTATTTTGAAATGTCCATACTTCAGAAGAAAGAACATTATGCTAAGTGAAATAAGCCAGTGGGAGAAAGACAAATGCCATATGATGATTTCACTCATATGTGGAATCTAATGAACATACTGAACTAACAAGGAAAATAGAGACAGACTCATAGATGGAGAGCAGATGACAGCTAGTAGGGGAAGGGTATGGGCTGGAGGGATTGAGCAAAATGGAAAAAGGACTCGTGGACACGGACAACAGTGTGGTGATTGCTGGGGGGAGTAGGTGATAAGGGGACTAAATGGTAATAAATGGAAAAATACAATAAAGATTAAATCTTAAAAAACCCTCTCTGTAGTAATACTAAAACTTATATTTGATTTAGAATAGTAGATTAGTAGAAAATATCAACAACTTTTAAAAATTGCAGTCACTGTTAACCACCCCAAGGAGATAAAGTACCTATGCTTTAAAAAAATAATAATAAGGTCAGAAATTATTAGTACTTCTCTTTTATCTGGTGACAGGAAAGTTGATCAAAGTATAGAAAAGACATAAAAATCCATATCGATGAACTGACCATGTTAATGTAAAATAATCTTGCACTTTGTTTATTGAAAACTTCCTGCCTACAACTTGACTTTTAAAAGAACTAAATAAGGAGTAGATAAGGCAGGTAGGAGGTTTTCATTTGCGATAGATCCTGCCTATCAGTAATTCATCGAGCAAGATTCCGATGTGAAGGCAACTTTAAAATATAGGTTGAAAACAAAATGTCAACTAGAGATAAATATTGACTGCATATTTAAAAGAGACTGAGATAATAACTGATTCATATAGACATAAGATATAAATGTTACCTCTTCTGTTGCAGAAGGAAAGAGGTAGAAAACACTTAAAAATGTAGACTCCTTTTGAGGTGATAAAGACAAATATGGTCTGACCTAGAACAGGTGAACACACAGCCTTAGTCTGGATTCCTCTCTTGTCTAGACTAGAGGAAGAGATGCAGTAATGAAACAAACACAATATGGATTATGAGTAAAGAGGCATGAGAGCAATCCCTATGACAAAATCATTTTGTTCTTTAGAAAAAGGAGAGAAAAGAAGGAGGAAGAGGGGGGGATAGGAAAAAATAGAGAAAGCATGAGTAAAATAAAGGAATAGTACTTGGAGTTCATAAATACATCTATAGCTTTCAGCATTTGCATTAGTCAGATTTTCCAGAGAGAGTAAGAGAGAGCAAGAGTGATTTATTTAAAGCGGTTAGCTCATATGATTATGACGTCTGGCACGTCCAAATTCTGCAGAGTAGGCCAGCAGGATAAAGACCCAGGAAAGAGCCAATGTTAAAATGCAAGTCGAAAGGATGCCTCTGGAAAATTCCTTCTTGTAAAGGTCAATCTTTTGTTCTCTTCAGGCCTTCAGCCGATCTTGAGGCCCACATAGGTTGTGGAGGACAATCTGCTTTACTCAGAGTCCACCAATTTAAATGTTAGTCTTGTGCAAAAAAACACCTCACAGGAACATTCGAAGTGATATATATACCACAATCCAACCAAGTTGACACACACAATTAGCCATCACATTTGTTCCTGAAAGTGGACATATATATGGAAGCAAGTGGAGTTAATAGGATCATGTTGCCCTGGCTCTTTTTACAAATAGCGATACATTCAGCAAATTATTCCACCTCTCTGTTTCTTTTCTGCTGTTGGCGATGATAATCCCTATTTCAGAATGTTCTGAAGATTCGATGAGGTGAGCCATATGTAGTCCCAGGTGTGCAGTGGGTGGTCAATATATAAATATCTCAGTATGTTATTAATATGCATGATATCATCATCATTATTATAATGCAGTAGGCTGCTGCTTGAGGTAACCTTTTTGGGGTACGGGCATTGAAAGTGGATTGCATATTTGAGAGTTTTTTCAACATGGGGAGATTGACATTTTGAAAAGAAAAACATCAAAGTTTGACTTTTAGGATCAATTTACCTAAATTAGTCTAATTAATCAGAGTGAGGCCATGCATATAATTTTCTTCTATGAGAATATTGACAATTTGTGACTTCTGAGTAGGTATTTGTTAGGCTTCTCTGTTTTCTGAGGTATCAACATATTTTAAACTATAAGAGGCAGTTATTATTTTAAACTCTTTATGCTTTTTAACTTAAGTACTTACTAATGCATATTTTTTTTCTTCTAAGTGTCTTATGACACTTAAGTACGGCCAACTAGAAGACCAGCGTTATCCAAAACAGTGAATTACTTCATTCAATTCTCTAGATTTCCTAAAGTTTTCTTTCATGGTATTTGAGATATGATATAAGAATTAAAGGGAGTAAAAACAATTTTTGTCAGTGAGGGGAATATCTAGATATCAGTTTTAATTGATAAGTATTTGTTTTATTAACATAAGGTGATAAAAATGTTTCAATATGTCAGCATTGTGGCTTTTCTGTCTCATTTAAGAAATCCTCTCATATGTTTCCTCTTTAGCTTCCTAGTGTTTTCGTTCACTTTAGTTTTTTAAAAAATCTATAACTGAATTAAGGATTAAAAGAAAAATGAAATACGATATTGAGTGAAGATACAACTTACATAAGATCTAAATTTATACACAGTGTGTGTGTTCTGTGCATGCATGTGTGCCTTTAGGAGGTCTCACTGGGGCAGCCGCTCTAGAAAGCCGTTTGCCAGTACCGTGTAAATGTAGTGCCAGAAAGATCCTTGCATGTTCCCACGAGAACATGAAAGTATACGCTGTGCAAGTTCATGGTGGGAAGCCATCTCGGTGTTTGTCATTGGCGGAATGGGTGAGTGACTGATTGTGAGGCCTGTCCAGAAGGTATCCAGCCATGTAGTGTAAAAAATGGAGGCATTTATTGAAGATACAAGAAGCAATGTGCATAGGACAATGACACCTCAGTCCCTTTCAAAGTAGGCACCCTGGGGCCTCACACAGTTCTCCCAATCATCATCACCTGCCCCGTTGTATTTTCCTGAATCTCATCGCTGGTTGGAAATCTCTTCTCTCTCAAAGGTGATTTTAGTTTTGGGAAAAGCCAGAAGTTACAAGGTACCAAATCTGGGCTGTAGGGAGCAAAAGGCCTGGGTAATTTGATGTTTTGCAAAAAAAACCCTGCACGAGACCTGATGCATGAGCAGGTGTATTGTTGTGATGAAGCTGCCAATCACCACTTGCCCATAGCTGCAGCCTTCTGAATCATCCGAATAGTTTCTGTGGAGGAACGTTCAAGCTTGACACACAATTTGACGCAGATTTGTTGCTCCACTCAGTCATTTTGAATGTGACAGCCACACAGTACACATGCTCACTCAACAGCATCTACTGCCCCCACTGACTAGTACAGTGAAGTCATCATTGTTCACACACGCACATTCCAGTCCACTCTCCTTGGCTGCCAGGTTCCATTGATGTGGAAACCATTCTCATGATATTAACAGTGGCTGGACTTTTTTCCAGACTCGTATATGTCTACAGTGGACTGCAATACAGCAGTCAAAATTTATAAATTTAGGTCAATTAGGTGAACAAAAACCCCACAGACACCAGACATTTATTAAAAAATGCTATCTATTTTCAAGTACCTCAAAAATGTAAATTTTAGAGACACCGCATTTAGTTCATAAATTAAGATCTCAGAGCTGGAAATAGTTGATGTTTTTTGTTTTCCTTATAGATATTTGTATATAGAGAGCTGAGAGAATAGAGATTACCTTTGCTAAATGACCACCTCATATGGCAGATACTTAATGTTAACTATAACCTGTATTATTAGAAAAAAAATTCAAGTTCATTTTTTAAAATTTTGTTATTTTGAAATACAATGTTCAATCTCTTTAGCAAGCAAAATCTTCTGTTATTGGAAAGTCACTTAGTAAAAACCTGAGACCACCTTTTAGTTTTTGGTTAAAAAATATATATATATCTTTTATATCTGTGTCTTTATTTTGAAAGTGAACAAGGAAAATCAAGAGAGAGCAGGGGAGACAAAGAACATCTTAAGCCCAAAAGATAAAAAGTGCCTGCTGAAGGACAAAGAAAAAGAGAAAATGAAAGAAAATATTGCAGAAATTATTAAAGGCACACTGAGGAAAGATTACCTGGCATAAGGAGTACGTATTTTGGCTTAAAAAATTCTCATGGTGATCTGATTGCCTTTAAGCAGGTCAGCCTAGACTGAAGTACCCTGCTGTCAGAACCAGAGAGAAATTACAGTGAATTTAGTATTCTTAAATTTTGTTATTAAATTTAGAGGGCTTTGAGGGCATATGAAAAGCTGTAAAGAGTCCTTGTAAGGTCTTTCAGGCAGTAATGGCTTAATTAACTTTGTGGAATGGTAATGTTTGACCAGGCCACAGGTTCTTTGGAGCCCGATATTAAGGAGACTAAGGAGGTGAGTTCAATGCCTTAAGGAACTTGTAACTACTTTCCATGGGCAAAGGCTTTCCTAACCAACCTCAAGGCCTCTCTCTGATGCATGCTGTCTTCTTGGAGGATTGCAGAGAGGAGTGTGAATGAATCAGTGCTGCAGGGAATTAAAGATAATGGGGCCAGTAGTACCCTGGTGGTTTTAGAAAGTCGATGGCTACCTAAGAGCAAATTCCCAGTACTTTGTCAAGAACTGGGTTTTCGTTTTTTAGGCTTGGTTTCATTTTTGTTTCTGTGTTCAAGCATCTTTTTTTCATCATTGTTTTTGGCCATCTGCACCCAGATTTGCCATGATCAGTCTATTCAATGTGTCTCTATGTTCTAGAAGCAAATAGAATTTTCAGAGACAAAGAAAAGATAATTCACATTACTGAGAATGTTCCTTATAAGATCCTATTATCGGAATCTCCAATACAAATTTAGTGCCAAAATGTTGCCTGAATTCTCCAGAGAAGCAAGATAGGTGGTCACCCATTTGTTTCTTGTTAGCTTGCATTATTTGAATCAGAATTAGTTCTTAACTATGGGATTAAAACTACTTTTTTGTCATTTTATTTGAGCTGAAGTAACTGTACTTTGAAAGACATCCAAAATTAATTATTATAAGCAATAAAAAACTCGCATTAATTATCTTCAGGTAGAGAATCCCCTTGATATTAATTTATATTTCAAATTACAGTGTATTCTATAAATTACTAATAATTTAAAAGCAAAGTGTGGAATGAGTATTACCTTACAATAATGTATCATGTGCAATTACGTAAGTAGCATTATATGATATTATATATAGAAAAGTCACTTAAAGTATTCGTTAAGATCAAAAAGTTATACATGGGTTATTCAGTCTTGTGTGAAAATAATGATATGAAAAAGTATATATTATGTCAGACAATCATACATATTGCTGTATAGCATATCAGTAAACAGTGATCTAGCAAAGCATCTGAAAGCATCTTTCACCACTGCCCTAATCTATCTTTATAAATGGAAACATTTCAAAAATATGGAGATAAAGGAAATATTTTGCTTGTTTGTTTAGGAATTACATGTCTTAGATAATCAAAGTTTCTCTCAGAGCCATCTCCAATACAGCCCCATCAAACAGCTTCTAATGTGTTTTTCGTATTTATCAAGTCGATTCTCGTCATGGTCTGTTGAGCTGACTGACTTGTTGAAGCCTCATGGGTCTCCTTGTGGAAAGGAAAAGGAATGAGTGCGGAATCGCACCTCCCTTGAAATTCAGCCCTTATGTCTAATAGCTTTAAAATTAGCAGTGAGCCCAAGGGAGTCATTTAGCGCTGCTGTGAATGGTAAAGTGTGGGAAGTCTTTTGATTTGAATCCTAGGAAGCTTGAAAATTCTATCTTAATTTGAATTCAAAAGGTTAACTTTATTTTTCATTTGATAAATGTGTAAGACACAAAGCCATTTCTTGTCAACCACTTCTTACAGATGGCATACCATAAGGAATGAAGTTTTTCTGCCTGAAAAACAAAGTCTTCAATGGACAGTTTATTTCTTCATATTTTTTAAGTGGAAATATTGGTGCATGTGCCGCTGACTCTGGTGACCAACATCTGTGAGCACTAAACCCTGATAAACCATGTCTTAGAGGCTCCCCTTCCCGTCCAGGAGTTCCTGATTTATTTCTGTACAGGATGTGAGCTTGAATATTATTTCAATTAAAATGGGAGGACTGTCACATTGTTTAGTGACTATTAGGTTAATGGCACGGAGTTTGATGTATTACCTATATTGTCTTATGTAAAATTCATAACTCAATGAGGTAGATATAGTTTTCCCCATTTTGTTATTGAGGGAACTACAACAAAAAAATGTAGGTAAACCATCCAAAGACTTTCAAAATGTTTAAGCCTGGTCCTCTGTCTGTAAAATGAAGCCAGCTGTATCTTCACCACTGAATTGTTACAAAAGTAAAATGAGACACTTCATATAATGACCTGGCACATAGTAGACACTCAACATGACTAGTTGTTGCAGTTGTCGCCTGTGTGACTGTTGTTTTAGTGGCCAGAGGAGATAGGGGTGCGGTGATTTCAATCAGAATCTCTCTGACTTTGAAATCCTTTTTAACTTCAAGCTATATTTTTCAAGAAAATCTAAGTTTGTTGTCTTATGATTTATGAAGAAATTGTGTGTGAAGATTTGAGTTAAACTTTTATAAGGAATAAGAACAATGCTTAAATATACATTGGACTCATTTTAACAGAGTTGTAGTGCATAGTATTGTCTTATTAAGAAAACCCTAAAAAAGTTTTACGCTTAGATTTATGTGTAGTTAAATATGCTTACCCTAAATTCCAAAAACCTGAAGATCGACTCTAAACTACTGAGTATGGCCTAATGATTTCTTAGTGAACTATAAACTTTGCAAGTCAAACTGTGCTCTCATTCTTTTTATTTAATATCAACCATAATTAAATGTTCAAATCATGAATATTAAAAACATCTTTAAAAAGAAATGACTTTTCTAAAATAGAATACCACTTGAATCATGCTGATGACCCAAAATATTCTACCTTTTTTTTTTTTAAAGTAGAGGTTGATTGATTTTCACTGACAAATAAAAATTACCACATGCTGATCTGAATAGGTAATGAACACAGACAGGCATTCATTTAAGAAAGATCAACAGCCCTTTTTGTACCTTATGTTTCTATGAAACCTGCTTCCTGTTACCTGCCTCTACTTCCACACCAACATTTTATCCTAGGCTTTACACGCAGAAACACACATACACATCTGCACAGCATTGATGAAAATCTTATTTTTTGCTCTTTTCCACCAGGGGTCAATAAAAACTGATACATAAAATTCCTTTTCACACCTTAATTATGTATCTGAAACAGATTCTAATATTTTCTTTTATATTAGTCAGGGTTCTCCAGTAAAATGGAACCAATATAATTCATCTAATATCTGTCCAGAAGGTATCCAGCCATGTACTATGGAAAAGAGAGACATTTACTGAAGAAGATACAAGATACAAGAAACACTGTGCATAGGACAATGATGCCTCAGTCCCCTTCAAAGTGGGCACCTTGGGACCTCACATAGTTCTCCCAGTCACCATCAGCTGCCCTGTCATATTTTCATGAATCTCATCAATGGTCTGAAATCTCTTCCCTTTCAAAGGTGATTTTAGTTTTGAGAAAAGCCGGAAGTTGTAGGACGCCAAACCTGGTCTGTAGGAGCGCTGAATCACCTGAGTGATTTGATGTTTTGCAAAAAAATCTCTGGATAAGATGTAATACATGACTGGGCACATTGTCATGAAGAAGCTGCCAATCACCAGGTGCCCACGGCTGTGGCCTTCTGAATCACCCTAGTAGTTTCTGTGGAGGAGTGTTCAAGCTTAATGCAGAATTTGATGCAGATTCATTGATCTACTGGCTCAGTCATTTGGAATGTGATGGCCATACAGTACACATGCTCACTCAATGGCATTTACCGCCCCCACTGACTAGTACAGTGAAGTGGTCACTGTTCACAACTTGGCCGCCAGGTTGTACTGATGTCACACAAATCATTCTCGTTTTGTTAGCAATGGTTGGACTTTTTCTGGACAGACTATATATATATGAAACTAGCTCACTCAGTTACAGAGACAGAGAGGTCCCAAGACCTGTGGTCAGCACACTGGAGATGTAGGAGAGCCCATGTGTGTGTCCGGCGCATGTCCGAAGGCCTGAGATCACGGGTGATGTAGTTCCCTTCCCAACACCAGCAGCTGTGACCCCAGAAGAGCTGATGTTTTACACTCAGTCCTGAGGCTGGAAAAGACCTGTGTCTCAGCTCAGCAGTCAGGTAGGAGGAGTTCCCTCTAACTCAACCCTTTTTCTCCATTCAGGTCTTTTAATTGTTTGGATGAGGATCATCCGCATTAGGGACTAAAATCTGCTTTATTCAATCTACTGATTCAAATGTTAATCTCATCCACAAACACCCTCAAAGACATACCCTGTGTGTTTGGTCAACTATCTAAGCACCCTGAGGCTTAGTCAAATTGACACATAAAATTATCACAATTTTAAAAATTGTTTTGATTAAATTTTATATTTTGATATGATTGTAATTTCAAATGTAGTATTAAAAAGTAACAGAGACCCCACATATGAGTGAGATCATATGGTGCCTAACAGAGAGTCCGGTGGAAGTGAGGCCTGCTGGAGTGTGGTTGGTAGGGTAATAATATGCATGTAATAATTTCTAGTTTTAATTTGAACATTTCACATAAAATGTCATATGGTATGTCATATGGTAGACATCATATAGTTGAATCCTCTTCATTAATCCAATCTGCCAAACTCTGTCTTTTAATTGATATATTAAGACAAGTTTTATTATTTGTTTTAGGTTTGTTTTCATTAGCTGTTTTTCTCTTCCTGTGGGTTACTTAAACATTCTTTTAGATTTTCCTCTTGATTTATTTATAGTGGCTGAGTATACCTCTTTTCATACGTGTCGTGTGGTTGCTCCAGGTATTACTTTACATATGCATAACTTACCACACTCGGTGAATATCATCATTTTACCAGTATATTTGTACTAGGAATAGGATTCTACTTAGACAGTTTTTTTTTTTTTTTTTTTCTTTTTTCCAGTATCCGGAAAGCGTCGTACCACTTCTTTCTGGCATCTCTGCTTTCTGAGCAGAAACATACCGTCATAGTAACTGATTCCTTTTTCTCCCATATGGGTACTGTGTTCATATTTTCTGGCTGTTTTCAGAATAAAGGTCTTTCTCTTTATTTTCCAGGAGTTTAATTATGATGTGTCTTGGTGAGGATTTGTTTGAGTTTACTCTATTCAGGGTTTGTTCAGTGTCTAGAATGTAGATTTTATGCCTGATACCAAACTCAATTTTTAGGCATAAGTACTTGGAGTATGTTTCTGAACTCTGCACTTCCCCCCCGCCCGCCCCTCGTCCTTTATGAAATCCGGTGACAGGAAAGTGAGTTCTTTCGTTAGATTTCCCTGGGTCCCTTAGTCTCTGCTCCTAGTTTTTTAAAGCAGCTATTTTATCTTTGTTATTTAAATTAGTTAACTTCTCTTATTCTCTCTTTTCCTTAATCAGTTCTTTCCCGTCTCTTCCATTCTGCTGATTTGGGTTTTATATTTTTTTAATCTAAAATTTTCATTGAGTTATTTTTAGTATTTTTATTTCTTCTCTGAGACTTTGTATTTCTTTGCTGAGGCTTTCTGTTAGCTTCACTTTTTTTCAAACGTATTTATAACCTTCCTTGGGATAGCTGTTGTAAAGGCTCGTCAAAGATTTCAGCGTATCAGTCATCTCTGTGCTCTCATCTACTGTCTGTTTTCATTCAACTGCATTCAGCTAGATTTTCCTGGTTCTTGGTAGTATGCGTGGCTTACAGTTGAAACCTGGACCTCTGTTTATTTGTTGAGATTTTGGTTTTGATTCAGAACTTACTTGGGCGCAGGCAAGGGAAATACACGTGCTGCCTCAGGTTGCCAGGTGGAGGTACAAGTCCTGACTGCCGGTGTAGTTGTGTGATGTCTGAGCTCAGGAGTCCTGGTGTCAGCTCCTCGTGAGGTCTCGGGGGACAGCACAGCGGTGGCCTCACGACTGCTGGACAATGTGAAACTCCCAGCTTCCCACTAGCTGCTGTCTACCACCGTCCCAGTGTGGGTATTGAAGCACCTGTTTTCAGCCTCCAGAGGGTGAAAATCGATGTTGTCTGTTCTTCGATGGTGTCTGTGGGCACGAGACCACAGCTGTCTCCACGGTGTTTGGCTGAATACAGCGGTTATTATAAAAAAGTTTTCTCTTTCTAGGCTGCCCCTTTTCTGGTACCCACAGAGCCATTTCTCTCTCTCTCTCTTCTTCTCTCTCCCTCTCTCCCCCTGTCTCCCCACCCCCAAGTCCATGATTGTGCCATTATAGCCAGTGATTTTGCCATTCTTTGTCCATATGTATTTTTATTCCCTGACTCATATCCATACCCACATCTCTATCTGTACTCATGCCGATACATCATCATTAGTATTTATAGTAAATACCTTTCCTCCTTACCTATAGAGGACAAAGCAAACTTCTGACTCTTATTTTATGTAGAGATTCTTTAAAATGTCTTTGCTTTCTATATGAAATCAATGTAAAGCCAGTTTATATGTATATATAAAATAACAACCTCCCCTCTCCACCCTTTCAGATTCACTACTGATGTGGGGCTGTAAAATAAAGTATGATAATTTTTCTTAGTAAGATATAATAGTTATTTCACAGTGTATATAGTGTTTTGTTCTTTCTCCAAGAACAAAATGTTGACATAGACTATGTAGTCTGAACATTTCCCTAATTCAAAAGTGAACCGACAGGGTGTGCCTTTCATTAACCATTTGCTCACCAGCTCCAGCGACTGTGACTCATCCTCATTAGGTGATGGCTGAGTCAGTAACTGAGAGGCAGGGAGTCAGCCAAATCTAGTGGCAGGCGTTCTAACCACACAAATGTTGAGGGCATAGGAGGCAGCATGGTGAGCAAGAGCCAACCACATAATATAAGGACAGAGAAGAAGGACCTGTAAAAGAGAAAAACCTAGGAATCAGCCCTGGAGTGTGCCCGTATTTGCAAAGCATACACTGAGCATACAATAGCGTCTCAATCAGAATTAATGCAATTACTTAAGACGTAGCTAAAGAAACTTGATTTACTTTTGAATCACCCTATTTTTGTAAGTAATAATATGAAAATACAAAAGCAATCAGCCAGCCCCAAATTATACCGGTATATGTAGAATCAAATTTAAATATTCCATCTACGTTTTTACTTAATGCACACTTTGGATTCCCTCTCTTCTCCTTTTGTGTATTTTTGTACCTATGTAAGTGAGGCCCTGAGGCTGTGCTGGGCATGGCACCAGTGGCAGGACAGTGAGAGAGCGTGGTGCCGTGGCCATTACGGTGGCTCTTCCGGCTCCTTCTCCTTGGCCAGTTGGCGTGAATGGGATGGAGAGCTGCATTCATGTGATCCTGTGGGCTCTTCTCAGGAAGGGCGCTGGGAAGAAACAGACTTCTGCGTGAAAGTCTGTCTGACCTGCTCCAGGTCTCCAAGAAAAAAAAAAAAAGTGTTTCTTATTACAGTGGTATGAATGGTCATGGAATCCCAAGATGAAGGAGGAAGGAAAGAGGCAATTACTTGTTGGAATTGTTTAAAAAAAAAATAGTGCTAGAGAAACTTTGTAAAATATTAACATGCCACTAAAGTTACATTGCACAGTTGTAGTTCTTCATCTCAGTTGTAACCTGAAACGACCAAATCTTCTCTTCTGGACCCTGAACTCTGCTGTTTCACCCTTGAATTCACTCCAGCTGCACTTTCTTGCTTCTAATTTTTTTAAGAAATCTTTTTAAAATTAGAGTTATTGGGGGGGGAGTGGTTAATAAGGTTATGTAGGTTTCCTGTATACAATTCTATGATACACCTTCTGTATATTGCATCGTGTGCCCACCACCCAAAGTCAAGTCTTCCATCACCATTTATTTGCCCCCTTTTACCCTTCGCAGCGGCCCCACCCACTTCCCTCTGGCAACGACTGCAGTGTTGTCCTCACTTTCAATGCCTGTGACTCCTCACAGGGTGACCTAGAAGCTTTAAAAACCTCTAAGATCTTGTGCTACTTTTTAAACTAAAAATTGACACTTGGACCCTGAATGAACAACCCGTTGGCATTCTCTCAAGCTGCTTGAATGGCCACTGATGTTTCTCACAATTATAAACTGTTTGGTACAGACTTGGGCTGTTAATAGCTATCTTTTCACTACTTCTTCATTCCCCCTGATTTTTTAAAATGTAATTTCCTATATAACAATGAAGTGGGAACAAATACTACCAACTTCATTGTTAGTATGAAGTTCATACTAACCCTAAAGGTAATAAGTTCAATATATATTGCCTAAAGCTGGAGGGTCCCAAGTTTATAAAGTTGTTGAAACTGAAAATATTCTATTTTTTTATGAGTAGGTAGGTAAGAAGTCACTGACGGATGAAAAGTGGTAATTACAACTGTGCTGGTTCAGTTTCCCAATTTTGGGGGTTTACCCTGCCTATCAAACCTCTTTTTCTAGGCTTTCGTGACCATTAAACAAATCCATTCAGAACTAAAAAGATAAGAACTGTCCTCAGCTTTGCAATGCTGGGCTAAATCAGGAATGAAAACATGAGCTCTTGTGTTTACCTTTGGGTTTTAATGTTCTTCAAAATAACTTGAAGTTTTATGTCACTGTTCTGCTATGACATGACACTTTATGGGAACTTATTTAAATAAAAACATGACACCAAATCTCTACGCCATGAGTATAATTTATAAATAATTAGGTATAGGCTCAGAAGTTGAAACTACAGATCTTTGTATTTTTACTGCCAGGAATTTTTATCCTCTCAAGCTCTATTTTCTTATGTGAAAGTACTACTAGCACATCGGTGATTTTTAAATATAACAGGCCATTAAGAAGAGTAAGAAGCAAGATTTCATTTACGTGGAAGTGATCTAAACAAGGATGCTCGATGCTTGAGAAGGACATTGTCCGTGACTGCTTCCAGTGATCTAGAGCATGTCGTTTTGCGCCATTCGTTTGGACGTGTACTTGAAAAGCATTGTGAAACTGTTCCCTACAGCATTGCTAATCTTGGACCAGGAAGTTACCAGTGGACTGCAGTGTCCAGGTTAATTTTTACTATACAATGCCTTACAGAAACAGGCATCGTGTAGTGTGGTTTGTTGGTCACACCTACTTGCAAAAGAGAGGGAAGGTGATCCCAAAGCTCCAAATTGAATATGGGGGTGACAATTGAGGAAGAGGCTGATGCAGTGAAAATTGAACTTCTCTACATGCAAAGATGAGCAAAACTTAGAAAATAGGCTTGGTACTCTTTGCCTACCTTACTCATATAAACAGAGTCTATCAATAACTACAAAATCCTGCTGTTCAGGTGAAAATGTACTTACATGTCTGGCATAAAAATGGAAGTAGAATTGAAGATTGCTAGTTGCCGTGTTTAACTTTTTTTTTTAACAGAAGAATCAGTGGCTTTAGAAAAGAGAGCAAGGTTTTGTTTCTCAAATGGAATGAGGTTACTATATAGTTAAGAAGTAACCAGGGAGTAAAAGGATCAGGGCTATTTTAAATTAGCTTGGGAGAAAATGTCTGCTAATCTTGGTTCAGGCACCCCCCCCCCCCGCAAAAAATAACTACATAAAATACTTTTAAATAAGATTATCTACAAAAATTATGCACCATGACTCCATTTCACAATTCAGTGAGATTGTGAGTGATGAGTCTTGTGTACTCACCCAAGGGCAACAATATAGTTTAACATGCATCTCTTATTCTGACAATGGCACTTTCCAGCCAACTCCAGAACTTGAAACAAGCGTGAGCAGCACTTTTCAGCATTCTGTGGAGATACCTCCCAGGTTAAAGAAGGGTTATAGAGACAGGTTAAGGATGGTTTCAGCAAAAAAGCCCCTGTGGCACCCTGGCTCGGGAAGAGTGGATGGAAGTTGCTTCACAATCCGTTCTCATCTCCGACTTGCGATGTGTTGTATGTGAAAATACTTGAATATTCTGTTCTATTTTGCAAGGAATCATCTCTATAAATGGGTTTCTCGAGTGGTTCTGTTAAAATTACACCTCAAATCTAAATTTCAGACAGGTGACACAAGAGAAGCCTCTGTGAAAATGAAGAGTGCTTTTAGTTACACTCTGAATATCACAATGGCAAGGTTCGATGTTAAT
The DNA here is from genome assembly GCA_004026765.1 of Micronycteris hirsuta. Lineage (NCBI taxonomy): Eukaryota > Metazoa > Chordata > Mammalia > Chiroptera > Phyllostomidae > Micronycteris > Micronycteris hirsuta. Next base: position 51,901 of record PVJI01002458.1, read on the forward strand.
CTCAGACTTCAAGAGTGTGAGGAAATATTGTCGTAACTTCTCCCTCGCTTCCAGCAAGTATTAATGTGCAACCAGTTTCTCAATCTAACTTTCTCCATAATGAATTGCGCTTACCTCCTTATCAAAAAAGATTATGTATGAATCACAACTAAATGCTAATAGAAAATTGATTCATGAAATGTAGGTTATTCTTTTAGAGAAGTGAGCCTAGTAGTTGTGGATGAGCCACTTAAGCTTATAAATTCAATTTAACTTGCAAATGTAAACTATCAGAAGGAAGCACCTGTAAGTTTTCCATCAGGCATCCACTGATTTTTAACCAAATCAATAAACTGTAGCAGAACAATGAATGTGCACGACCCAGTCAAAACAAATAAGGACTATCTTCTTATTATCATAAAAGCAATAAAAAAGTCTTGCACAGCATTTTTCCCTTAATTTGTCTTTCACTCTGCACCATAAAGATAACAAAGTGCTGCATCTCCAAGGAACATATTGTTTTACTCTGTATGTTTTTCATTGCTGAAGTCTAAAGAGTATTGTTTTTAAATTTGCTGATGGAATCCATCAATTAGAATTAGCCTAAGTGTTGTGGGAGGATCATGGCCATGGTTATACAGAGAAGAGAGATGTGTAGATATGAATTAATGGTGCTTTTATGGCACTTTTCATTGGATTCATGGCTGGGCTTATCTGATGAGTGAAGAATTAGGGAGATGTCCACGCTGAGGATGGAGAATGTGGTTTAAGTCATCTGATTTGCACAGCTCTTGTTAGAAGGACGGGATCAAGCTCTGTGACTTAATTGTTGTTAAATCCTTGGATATGAATATCATTTTTTAAGTTACTGACATTGTCTTTCATTCCTTGGCCTCTCTCAGCTAAACAAAGTTTTTATTCCTGTTTGCCATTAACAAGTTTCCTGACTTAGTAACACACACGATGGTAAAACTTTTTAGGTCTCCTCGTTCTCCCCTGTGAGAAGAAATTGTTACGTTCTCTTCCATCTTCCAGGCTCTCTGATTCTTGTTATTGACATGGATGGTGATATAGGTGACCAAAGATCGCTACATGCACATCCTGATTGCCAGCAGGGACTGCCTTGTCTAGTGCTTTGAAGATGTGTGATGCTTATTAAAGCATATAATTGATCTGATTCTATATAGCTCTTTAAATAGGAGAGCTTAGACAGCCGTCTCTGGCACAGTTCAAAGTATAGTTTAACACTACCAAATTTCGGATATTTTCCCATTGCTGTCTGCCTTGAACCAGAAAAATTAACGATAATAATGAACACGAGAACATAATTCTTTCTGAAACATGTAATAGGCAGACGAGCTGAGGCTAGCCTAGACATTTTGGGCACACTATATCTGAGACGTGAGTTATTAAAGATGAAGTGACACTGGGGCCTGGATAGTGAAACTTGGTTTTTGAGAAGGTAAGAAAAGCGGCTCTGTGTAGATAAAGCCTCTTAGCCCAGTCAACAATGGAGCTACAGGAACATGAGCAAAATCTAGTCCAGATTTAAAACAAGAAAAATGTGGAATGCAATCATTACTGTTTTGCATTTGTTATGTCTTAGTGCAGATCTTCTCTGGGTACAAAATAGCACTTAATTAATATAATTGAAATAAATATATGGTGGCACTTAACAGACAAACTAGATCATCATTCTGTATCTTGACACACCATGCTAGTAAAATTTAAAATCTGCAATGAATTGAACTGTTATTTCAGGAAAGAATAGTAAAGTTTAATGTATTTTAAATGTATCAGGAGAAAGAAGAAAAAAATTTTATTTTGACCAAGTATGGCAATAAAATTAAGTCAGTCAGATTGAAATAAAACAGCTACATTAGCGTGAAGGCCTTTGTACCATCCACTCGAAGTCCACAATTTTTAATTAATGTTTGAAATGCAGTTTGCTTGTAGTCAATACATAATTTATGGCTGTAAAACAAAATATGAAAGCTTATGGTAATTTGAATATTTTCTTCATGAACGAGTCTTTGGCCTTACAATGATAGAAAATGAATACAAATACAGTTTCTCTTTTTTTGTAATTAAAATAAACGTTTCACTTTCTTGTTTCACTTTTAAGTAAATTAAAACATAATTTACCATACCAAGTAACTGGGCTATTAATATACTTTAAAATACGGCTCACAAACTATGAAATCTGAGCTAGATGGTTGCCAATTTCCCAAGCATCCTTTTTGAAATTCTAGGGTAATTCCATATCATATTCCATAAACAGTTATAAAGAAAATGATGGGCACTTGGGATAAATTCATATAAATTCATCAGGGTGCATGAAATATACAGTCTGAGCCTCATTTCTTCAAAAAAAAAAAGATCTAGGACTTAATTGGATGCTTATTATAAAAAATATTGTAAACAAAATATAAAATTTAATATTAAAATCTACATTTAATTATATATTTTAAAAGAAATATGGCATCTCGCCATGCCATAATTTTATATGACCATATTAAATTTCTTATACGTATAGGAATAAAGAATGATTTCGGAACAATGTATAAAGTCTTGAATTTTAAAAATAGTTATAGAAAAATCAAATGCTCAAAATCAACCTGAAAAATGAGCGTATGACTAAGTTATTGATTTGTTGTGCAATTGGAATCTGTGAAACGTGAAATAAAAATATATGGAAATCTTACAAGTTTGATCTCATGGGCAGCCTGTAGAAACCTAAGCAACCTGTCTTTCTACATTAAAGGCTCACACAGAGATTTTGCAAGTCTGTAGATGCTCTTTGCAACTGTGCCTGCTCTATATTTTAAGGAACATGAGTGTATAAATGTTCCAAGATATGCCCAGTGCTAAATAAACACAGCTATCTACATTTTTACATATTTAAATGTTGATGAAATTATGTAATGACTATTTCTATGTGAGGAAAACACAGGGTGGCCGCACATCTTTTTCACTTATTTTAATACGCTGACGATTTCCATAGTTAAATCTATTTAAAATTGCTCTCTAAGATGATGTGTGATAACTTACTAATGAAATTCTCACCAAGGTCAGGAAAATGATAAATAATCATTTAAACTGAAGTCATTGCCTTTGAGACTAAAAATATTTCTACATCCAAAGTGTATTTTGACCATTCACAGAATTTAAAATTAGAAATATTTAATGAAGTACCTACCCATGCAAACCAAGATTTTAGATACTGGCAGTCAAGCGTGGTCTAAAAAAATTAAATAGAACATTTCAGAAACAATTAACAAGTTTAAAATTGCTTGTCCCGAGTAGCAGAACGAAAGCCCGAGCATCCTGGTCCACCCAGTGCAGGGTGACCAGTGTCTCCTCGCTGTCCGTGCTCTGGCCCCCTCGTCACTGAGGAGTCCTCTCTGTTATCAGAGTGACTGTCACGGAATCACAGTGCTTGTGCTCTTTGACCCTTATTTTACTTAACCATGGCCCCAAAGTGAAAGAGTAGTGAGGCCGGCAATCCAATAAGCCAAAGAGAAACCCTAGAATGCTTCCTTTAAGGGAAAAGATGAATACAGTACAATAAGATACTCCGAGAGAGAGACAGAGACAGAGACAGAAAGACCACATTTCCATAACTTTTAATACAATATATTGTCATAAATGTTCTATTTTATCGTTAGATATTGATGTTAATCTCTTACTGTGCTACTTTATAAATTAAACTTTATCATTGGTAAGCATATCTGTACAGAAAAAACATAGTATATGTAGGTTCTGTACTCTTGTGGTTTCAGGCATCCACTGGGAGTCTCGGACTATATTCGCTGACAATAAGGGGAACTATAAGAATAGTGTTTAACTCTACAAAGTAAACATGTTCATGAGGGCATTTACCCTCTTATGTTTACTATTTTCCAATGTAATTTAATAAGCAAGTATTATTTTAGTAAAAATAAAAATGAAAAATTATTTGAAGAATCTCTGCTTATATATTTGTGTGCATACATTATCAAAATTATTATAGAAAATACACAGAACCAGAAGTTGAGAAGGAAATACATTATAAAACATAAAGTGGCTATTTCTGAGCATTGAGATTTTAGTTCAAAACCTTAATTCTACATGTTTAAACTTTGTAACTTTTTTTTATTGAGCATATAAATGAAAAAATATTTATTTAAAGATTTTTCTGTTGTCTTGCCCTGGCTGCTGTAGCTCAGAGGACTGAGTGCAGACTGTAAACCAAAGGGTTTCCAGTTCTATTCCCAGTCAGGACATGTCTGGGTTGCAGACCGGGTCCCCAGTAGGGAGCACACGAGAGGTAACCACACATTGATGTTTCTCTGTCTTTCTCCTTCCCTTCCCCTCTCTCTAAAAATAAATAAATCAAAATCTTTAAAAAATTATTATAAAATTTTTTCTGTTGTCCTTAACACGATTATATTTAAAGAATTAGTATTTAAATAAAAGCAACTGCTGTATCTGTTTGCATTTAAAAAAAAATTCTGTTAAAGAAATATATGCTTCAGGAAATTTCTTTACTCAGGATCTCCAAAAATTATGGTGAAAATTTATTTTTATTTTCATAATGCAGTTGCACACTTTTGGTAACTTAAATGTCCCTTAAGCATATGCATTTTAAAATTTTAGTTTTTAAATATTTTTACTAATATATTTTAATAATTTTTTAATTTTTAGTTTTTAAATATTTTACTTGATGATGTCACAGTTAAGTAAACATTCTATTAAATGACAAATTTTGCTTATGCAAAGTTTGGATTAACCCAATAAAACTTTTAATTAATTCTAAATAAATCCCTTGAAAAGATTATATTGGAAAACTTATTTGAAGTATAATGGTATAGAGTACTTTATAAGTATAACTCACTAAACAGAATTTAACCTTTCCTTGGTGGCTGAGAATTTCACAATGCCAGAGGGTCTTCATAAGTCACTGCCCTGAGCTTTAACTCAACACTTTCTGTAGTAAACACAGTTCTCGCTCTTCCACAAATGTGCCCTGCCTATTTTATGTCCAGCAGTCTCGGCAAAGGCACAGGTTCTCACTCCCCCTCACCCGCTGTAACTGCACACCTTCGTTAGTTGGTCATTTCAAATATCTCCTCCTCAGCACCAGTGCATGCCACCAGTGCTGCTTCTTTGAAACCCTATGTTTTTCTTTCAAAAAGTTACACTCAATGAGGTTCAATTTTTCATCATTTACAATCTAATTTACAAACTACACAGTTGAAACTAGTGGAATCTATTTCAACTTCAGAATGACGGTTACCTCTGGGGAGGGTGAAGGAGATGAGATATCAAATATATCTGTATTATTTTATGTTTTCACAAAACACTATGTAGTATATATGAGGAAAATATTACATGTTAAAATGGGTGTGGGCATACATAGTTGTCAAATCATACTATAAGCATGCAATTTTACTGTTCACGATCTACACAAATGAAAATACTAACATCTTTCTTTTAAATTAACTGAAATGTCAGTTTGATGACTCAGTAAATGTGTTTAAAGGGCTATGGACATGCCTAACACTAAAATCTGGTTTTGGTTCTTTTTAATTTAGTTTTTTTTTTCTTTTTCCAAAGTAACACATCATTACTTTACAGGGAGATTAGTAGACAGCAGTGAGTTCAGAAGCGTGCAGGAGAAGATGAGTTGGTGTTGTACGTGACAACCAACTCGCCAGGCCTGTCGGAAACAAGTTTTGTGGAGACTATTGTCTTCAATGGAAAAGACTCATGTCCAAACTATTTAACCAGTCTCAAAAGTTCTTTGTGTCATAAATAACCTCCCATGCAAGGACTCTGGAATGGTGTCAAAATCCTCTGAAAATAGAATGCCATGTTCATTGACAAGTTCCAATGTAAGAGAGACTGAGTTTTCTTCTCTTTAGTTCTTTTTTTCCCCTGAAATTATTTCAGTCCAGTCAGGATCGGCCCTAAGCAAGCAGCCTTTGCCCCACTCCCCCCTTTTTAAATATTATTCTTGGATTTTGGGGACAAAATTGAAAGGTATTTCAAGTGCACAGTACAGTGACTTGATACACATCCACACTGTAACGGGATTCCCACCGTCTAGTCCACTTCCACATCCAGGGCCACACGTCCATTTATCACTTTTTGTTGTTGGGGACATTTAGTTCTTACTCAGGAAATTCAGGAAACAGTACAATGTTATCAACTGTAGTCACATTAGATCCCCAGGCCTTAGTTATACAGGATCTCCTAAAAAAAAAAAAAAGAGGATAAATAGGAAACCAAAACATGATAATACTGTCATATCATCTGAAGAAATGGTTCTTAAGCAAGTAAGTGAAGTTCAGTGTCTCATGCCAGCCTGTAAACTTTCATGTCAAGTAGGTATTATTGTCAGAAATACAGATAAAGCATCCAAGGTTTGGGGAGATGAAGTAACTTTTCCGCGTTCACTAATCTAGGAAGCACCAGAGTGGTTTCAAATCTAAATCTTTCTGACTGCGGGGTCACCGTCCTTAGCAACCACAAGCGGAGCCTCCTGCAGTTGGGATACCCAGGTAGGTGCAATTGACAGATCACCACAGGCCATTTCTTGGCCTTCTGTCTCCAGGGCAACCCAAATCTTGTTCATGTTTATTAACTTAGTAACCCTTTCAAAGAATGTGGCTGATGCAATTTAAATTTTTCCCAAAACTGAGTAATACATTAGAACAGTTGGATTTAGTTAATATTCACATAATACTCATTTCAAATGAGGAACCAAATGGAATAGAATTTCTCAATATAATTAAGAGTTAAAATGTTTATTATTTGTATCCAAATAGTTACAAAATATAAAAAATGTCTATATTGCTTATAGTAAAATCCATGTTTAAAAAGCAGCTATCTACATAGCACTCTTGCATTAGAGAGATTTTAGGGAGAATCAAAGAAAATAAATGAAGATTAATAGTTTATGCAAAAATAAATATAAGGATTAGAAGGTGGATGATTTAAAATATGCATACACATATATATTTCAGCAACTATAATATTCTGTCATAGTTTATTGAAAGGCATACTATAAAAATGTCATTACATAATTATTTGTAATGACTATTTAACTATTTCATGTTTACTATAAATAATAATGTATTATAATTAGCTTCTCAACAAAGTTACATAGAATATAATAAATTTAAATTATAATTAAAAAGAAGCTAATGCATGTATATCTAAAGTATGTCATATTTGGATTCTTACAAAAGTAATTAAAGTTTTCAGAAAATAGTGCTGTATTTATAGTTATCTAAAAAGTAATCTGAAGATAATTGAATATTTATGTTATTGTTAAAGATATAGTATAATCCGTCTATACTGTTCCCCTGCGGTTGATTGCTTTTGTTTCTTTTGCTTTATGTTTATTTTTAGACCTTTTTAAGATTTTTTTCCCTATTGAAAAGAGATTTATAATGAAGCATTATTTATTTCCTCTTGTCTGGCAGTTCAATTTACAGGTAGAACACTCAGATGGGTGCATTTCAGATTCCTTCTCTTGTTCTTATTAGCAGGGAGACTCCATCTCTCTCCCCTGTGCCTCTCTGAATAATCACACTGTCTCACCGTCCCAGTGGGAGCTCAACAAAGAGCGAGTAGAAAATTAGGATCACGGCCAAGTAGGTTTAAGAACCAGGTCATAATAATGAAAAGTCAATAGAACATACAAAGAGGCATTTTTAAATCAGTTTGATGCTTGTTTGTATGATGTTTATGCTACAATTTTCACGATCGCATTACTTTTCAGTTGGAATCTATGGCCATAAAGTCCATATTCTTTCATCATAAAACATATCATATTGGGCTCTACAGCCCCTCTACCCCTGCATTGAACCTGGTCAATGCTATTCTTCATGATCATAAGCATTCCTACTGGGTTTATAAATGAATTTATTTCTGTACAAAGAACTGTCCTGAGCTGCTCTGAATTATGTAATTGTGTTTCATTCTCTTGCCTTTGCTTGTGTAGACATGAGTAAAATAATAATGTAGGCAAGATGAGTGTTCTTCATCACAGTTAGGCTGACATTCGAGGCCTTAGTGATTCCAGTACAGGCCTGTGGAGGGAGGGATCACATACCTGAGCAGCAATTCCCGACCTGCTGCTCTGGCAGCAGGTATGGGTATTATGCAGGAGATGCCCAGCTGGGTGCAGAGAAAGGTGCACACAGATTAAAGGGAGTGAGAAGTGCAGCATGGTGCAAGCATTTTACAGATTAGTTATCCAGGAAGGCAAGGCTGGTTTTATAATGCAAGTTGGATAAGGCAAAGTCTTCAAAGAGAATCAAAATCATTTTAGCTGATTGACCAGTTAGCTAGCATTGAAGATTCCAAAGACTAAGAACATCATAAGAACCTCAATGTGAAGACAATAAAAACCAAACCGCCCAGACAGTAAGGGATGGAGTATTGTGGGCTTGCAGAAGAGGCATCACAGGATTGAAACAAACACTTGGATTAGATCGAATGTTGTACTCAATCGAATGTTGGCAGCACTAAGAAGGGTTGTTTTTACTTTTTCAGGGTGGACAGTAGAGTATTAATAGAGTAAACCCTTGCTTAACATTTGTTAATATTTGAATAGCTGTTGATGATACAGTAAGCAGTAAACTAGGCATTTTACTTGCATTACTTTATTTGATTCTCAAAACAATCTTATGGCAGCATATAGAATCTCTAGTTTAAAAAAATAAATTGGAAACATAATCAGAGAAAGAAACCTTGTAAATGGTTGAGTCATGAACCTATTCTCAAATTCATTAAGTCGTATTGCCTAAGAGTATAGTAGAACCAAATCAAATCCATCACAACTTACTGTGTGTGACTTGTACGGTAAATAATATATAGTCCTGATTGGAGAATAAGGGTATAGTTGTTCTTATCAAATACTGTCATCTTGATGAAGTTCTAAGTTTAAAAGAACTCTCAGATATTGTTTTATATCTATTATCAATCAATACATACAACTTGGATAGCTTTACTCTACTTGGAAATTAAAAGCCAAAATTCTCTGGCCAAGAGTAAGAAAACCTGAAAATTTGGCTGATCCTCACATATTTTTATGCATTTACTCATGAATTGATGAAATGGTAATGGGGTAAAATATTGTGAACCATAAAAGCGTGGGTCTTCTTGACACTCATCATGCATATAATTTCGATTTAATGAGAATTAATTATATCTAGGTGTTCAGTAAATCTGACTAGCACATTACATTTTCATATTGATTGAAAGCACAATTCCTCTAAGACAAACTTCTCTATATTTTGTGGATCTATCAATTGCAGATCGGGGGACCAAACAGGTAGATTGCAGGACTCAGAGAAAAACTCTCGATATTACAGAGAGGAAAACCCAGAGCCCTAACTTACTACCGTGGAGATGCACTGAGCCACCTGGAGATTGCATTATTGCACAGTCCGAAGTACGTGTTGCAGAGACACTGAAGGACAGTAGATTGAAGGGCTGAGAACTTGCTCCCCTGTGGCTGTCCTCTCTACTTACTTTCTTGCCCTTGACTTTTGGTCTCTGACTACCCCTTGCCACTCTGGATAAAATCCAGATTGCAATATAATACCTCTATTTTCAAAGCAAGGTGAACTTTTGCTGAACTTTCAATGTCCTGCTAAAGCCCTGTACCATATTCTGCTCTCATGCTCTGAGTTGGAACATTCCTTAGGAGCTTCCTCATCCCAACGTTATTTAATGCTCTACTTGGTTTTCTTCTATGCTATTTATTATGGAGATGTATACATTGCCTTAGAAAAGAAAAAGAGAAGCAATCTAAAATATCTATTGCTGCCTATTGTTCAGAGCTAAGATAGAGGGATTTTCTTGTTCTAGGATGCCCCTCTCTTCTTCCATCTCCCCAAAGCATTTAAGGTCATGGTTCTCAACCAAGGGGGCTTCTCCTCCCCACTGGACATTTGACCATGTCAGAGACCTTGTTTGCCGTCATATCTGGACACTGGCATCTGGGCATAGAGTCCTGGGGTTCTGCCAAACATCCTACAATGTACAGGTCTACCTCATGATGTTGACCAAAAGCAGGGCAGCAAGATGGCCTTTCTATGCCTCTGGCAATATAGGAGTGTCTATTGTTACAGAAAATGTGCAAGTTTTAAAACAATAATAAAGCCGACAAAAAATTTGGTCTGCTTTTTACTGTCACCTTCCACTGGCAATTCTGAATAATGTCAGTGATAGCTATTTCTCCTCTGGGGACGGGCTGTTCCCACTGCTACCTGTCCCTCCTGGCAGGCCATTGCTCATGGACAACTTCACTTCCCTAATCACTGCAGATTAGATCAGATCCTCTTATCACCTATTTCCTTACAATCTTAACCTTTATCTTAGTGCTTCCCACACTTAAAATAAGTAATTGTGTATTCGATTAATCATGTAACACTTTTTCCCTGTCTAGATTAACATCTTCAGGAAAGGAAAGCCTATTTCATCTGTTTCAGTGCAGCCAATGTACTTGTGTTCTGAGCCTTTCATTTGGAGATTTTCCGTGAATTCTTATGAAATGAGTGCATGAATGATGGATGACAAAGGAAGGAAGGAATGAGTGAATAAAATATAATGTTTAACTTAAACACTCCTGAAACTTTTCAAGAGCTGTGTCTAGATTTTAGAACCCTGAATCATAACTATCATATATTTAGGCATCTCTAATAGATTGGATAAGTCATTCTCAACTAAACCTTTATTTAGCTGAGACATTGTCAAATGAACACAACGAAATAATACTCAAACATGCATAGTTTCTACACTTTTTCTTGCAACTGAGGGTGAGATCATTTGACCACTGTGCGTTTTTAAAAAATTCTTCTATTGATGATGTTACAGGGTGTAGCCAAGAAATGGGCCCAAACAAAGATTTGTAGTGGGGTCCAGAACTCAAGGTATCCAGGAAATATTGGAAAAATGTATATAGAATGTCCTCACCCCCACAGGTCTGAACTGGGTGGGGGATGGGACTCCTGGAGCAACATTCAGAGCTTTGGGTGTGGTAGCAGCTTTGCAGCCAGCCTCTGCCATGGTTATTTAACGTATCTATAACCTTTAACTGGTTCTATAGATATGTTAAATAGCTGTGGCCATGCTTTGAGCCAGGGGGATGGAGGAGATTTCCACCCAGGATGTAGCCTAGAGGCAACTCCCCCTAGACACAGCGCCTGCGTGAAAACTGGGAGATGGTTGGCTCTGGGCCATGGGGTCACTCCTGCCCACAGCTAACATGACAGCCCAGAAAAGCTGGAGGAATATGAACTGCTGGCAGGTGTAGTTGAATGAAGGAGGAGGCAGAAATGGAGAAGGTCGGCGCGGGGGATTTAAACCCAGACACAGCAGCCATATCTCTCTCTTGGAACACGTGGCTTTTGGTGAGGGGAAAATCCCGCAGCTTTGGGGCTCCTTTTGCCATGCGGCTTGGGAGGCTGGGAAGCAAGATGTAGCAGCGATGCTGGACTCTCTCTTGGCGGTTTGGGGGAGTGCAGGAGAGACGCTGCAGGAAGGACGCGCTCTTGGACCATGCGGCTGAAGAATGGGGACCCCTCAGCCTGAGAGACAGAGGCAGGACCAAGCGGCCTAGGAAGCAGGAGAGACTTTGCCTGGAAGGAACGGGGTTAAAGGACTTTTAGCTGGTGGGCCATGAGAAGGTGCCACATGGTTTTGGATTAACTGGGGATTGCGGTGGCAACACAGTGGATGGTGTTGGAACTGAGGATCTGCCTGTATCATGCTTCTACTTCTTCTATGGTACCCTGGACTGGGAAAAGGGGGGAAGGAAGGACTGTGTGTTTGTGGGTATTCTAGAGAACTCTAGTATTTTATTTTATTTTTTTTTAATCTTATTTATTTATTTTCAGAGAGAGGAGGAGGGAGAGAGAAAGAGCAATGTATGGTTGCCTCTCACACGGCCTCACTGGGGACCTGGCCCGCAACCCAGACATGTGCCCCGACTGGGAATCAAACCGGGACCCTCTGGTTCCCAGCCCGCGCTCAATCCACTGAGCTACACCAGCCGTGTGAGAACTCTAGTATTTTAAAAGGAAGGCTTAAGTCATTATCCCAGGCCTGTATGAGATGTAAATAAATAATTCTTTTCCTTTTCACAAGTCTCTGTCATTAAGAGATGTCTTTCCATTGGCGGCGAGCATAACGGACCTGTGGAGCAGGGTTGGGGCATCGTTGGATGTGCCCCGGCACCCTTTGCTCGGTAACAAAGACAACAAAGTTGTATTACTTTAGTAATCTTGCTTGAGGAACACGTATATTTTTAAAAAATTCCTTTTTCTCATTTCCTGCCTTGTTAACTGATGATCCATTACTTATATTGCATTGCTGCATCTACAGCAGCTTCCTTGATGAATTACAACCAGCTATATTCTCAGTCGACCGGGTGCTATGTCTTCAGTCACAAGTCACAGACACCAATAATATGTAATATTTTAAAAATATAACTGGAAGTCTGGAGGCAGGAGAGGTGGCAAGGCTGATGACATTGTGCGTAGCTCCCAGGTCCTTTTTATTACTCTGATCAGGCGTCTCTTCAGCATTGCCCCAGTCTCTGCTCTCTTCCTGGTTGTAGAATGGCTGTAACACTTCCCAATAGCCCCTCACGGCAATCTTTACGAGAAAATCTTTTCCAGAACCCTCGATATCAACTTCCCCTCAAATCTTATTGGCCAGAACTGGGTCACATGCCCATCCCTCCCTAAGCAGACAAGAATGTCATTGTTGAGACTTAAGTAAGCTGATCAAGGTCTTTTGGGAGCTGAGGTTCTCGTTGTCTTCTCCCAAATAATGTGGCAAATGAGAAAAATTCCTGAAAAAATGCATTTCTTTTAGCAAGATAGAAAGGGTGAGAGCCTTCAGAATTAGTAATAAAAATTTCTACCAAATTAAGTATTTTTCAAAACTTTCTTATTAACTATATTTTATGAAGAAATGTAAAGACTGTTGTTCATACTATACATTATAAATAAGTAATAATCAATCTTTTTGCATCTTGACCTTTGGACTTTAGAGTAATGCCTTTTTAAATACTAGAGTTGATATTGTAGAGTTGATATCCTGGTTTCTCATAAAAACATTTGAAAATATGGAATGTGATTTGAAGAATAGAAATAACTTTAAAAACTACATTTAAAGTGGAAAAGTATTTGTCATTTTAAAAATGAACTTTGAATCATTTCTTTTCATTATGATGCATTTCAGTCTCTTTTATTGTGAAATATTTTTAAAGATTTCAATGTCTCCTGCAATTATGTTTTAGAATTTTTTTTTTTTTAGAAATAGATTTTTGGAATGAGGTCACTCTTTGATAGTGTGATTCATTGTCTAGGCCTTGTCAGCTGCATGATTCAGTCCTCTCATGGGAATGGTCTTTGTCCTGAGTGGTCAGCTCCATACTTCACTCATGGAGAATTACTATGCTTTTATTAAAAGCCCCACTTCCTCTGATAGTTAAGAATATTTTAATATTTTTAAAATATTACAAAGCAATATAATTTGTATTTACCAGTTACTGAAATGTTGGATAATGTTGAAATCCATTCATGTCTCACAGTGTTATTCATAGCTCTGCAGAGATATTTCTCAGAGTAGAGAAATATTATCCAATCGGAAGCCATTAAACACAAGGTTTATTGCAAAATGTAAAAAGTGCTATAGAAAACAGTTCTTTTTAAGTGCCAGAATCACCCCAGAAGCCTAAAATAGCCCAGGATCAAAAGTAAAACACTATAGTTTATCAGGGATAGCGATACAATTATCTTCCTTCCTTCCTGGTTTTAAGAGATGGAGGCTAGATAGGGTTTTTAATAGGTGAAACAATCATCTTCGTTAAAAGTTGCAGATAAAGGTCAGGGACTTCTCCAGACTTGTGGCTACCACCGAGATTTTGCTTTATTCCCACAGCTCACACACCAAATTTGTACACCCAACTCACCCAGAACCACATACAGTTGACCACCAAACAGCATAGGGCTTAGGGGAGGTGACGCCTCATGCAGCAGAAATCTGCATGTAACTTTTGACTTCCAAAAAGTTAACTACAGTTAAAAACCAAAATTCAACCAAGCAAATTTGAAGGTATAGGCACCAAATGGCACCACTCCTGCTAAAAATCCATGATAGCAAACCTAGATTTAATGCCAGATCTAACTGCAGTTTCAACTTCTCCTGGAAATGTCTTAACCGGTCTGGAATTTTCTGGTCAACACTGATGAGGCAATCTGTCATTGGGATCCTCAACCCCCCACCCCATAGAAAGAAGAGATAATCTGCCTAAAAATCCCTTCATGTCCCTTTCATGCCAAAGATGTTCTGGTCTAAACCCTTTCTTTTCTTTTATTAATAACTCCCCTGCCCCACCTTTTTTTTTCCATATAAAAACCTCCCATTTTGGAAGTGGGGATGGCTAGGGTGGGGAGGAGTAGGGGCAGAAAATAGAGACAACTGTACTTGAACAACAATATAAAAATGTGGAAAAAAAAAACACCTTCCATTTTGCATAATCCCTCAGAGTGCACTTCCAGTTTATAGATGGGATACTGCCCAATTCAGGAATCACTTAATAAAACCAATTAGATCCTCAAATTTACTCCATTGAATTTTGTTCTTTGACAATACTAGTAGCTCACTGTTGGCCTTACTTATAAACTGTTGATTCACACATAGTTGGTATGTTATAGGTATTATATACTATATTCGTATAATAAAGTAAGCTTGAGAAAAGAAAATATTATTAAGAAAATCATAAGGAAGAGAAAATCCATTTATAGTGTTTATTGAAAAAATCTGCATAATATGTGGACTGAGCAATTCAGACCAGTGTTGTTCAAGGGTCAATTGTGCTTGATTTGCAACTAAAGGAATGGAGAAGAGAGAAACTGAAGAGAGACCCTGCCTGGTGTGCTCATTACAAGAAGCAGGGAGCAATCTCAGGCTGTGTAGGAAACCAGGCCCTGAGTCAAATAGGAGAGATGAGGTAGGAGATTGTGTCATACATAAAAGGTGATCTTTAAAATGTTAATTTGTTTTAATAATTTAATCACTCCTTTTCTGAGCACATCTTCCAAAGGTTGGCAAACTTTCCTGTTTGTGAGCTCAGACAGGAACATGTGGACGGGAGACATGACCCCACGTATACCAAGGTCATGAGTAAAGAACATTGTATGGAGTCAAGGTGCAAGACAGAAGAGAAATACAGTTTTGATGTAGATGTTTAAGAGGCAGAAGTTGCATTGCTTTTATCTGAGGGAGTTGTGGTGGCTTCCTACACAGTGATTTGGAAGCAGGGACACAGAAATCCTGTTTTGAACTAGTAATTTTATTTAGGAATGCTTGAACATTATTTTAGGTCAATGTAGGATAAGATCCAATGTGAATGTTTATGGCAAAAGTAATTTTTTTTAAATGTAAAAGTAAAATATATTAAGTAGCAGCTTTTGAAAACCCAGTAGAGTTTGATTGAGACAGACTTTCAATCTGAAGTAGAGTAATAGAGCAATAGAAAGTTGGATCCGAACGAGATGAGAAATTAGCACATCTGATTCTCTTGTTCAAGGTGACAGCTTGGTCTCAGGAAGCTGAAATGCCTCATCTAACATTGTGACAGTGGAGCAAATGGTGACCAAGCTCTGCTCTGGTGTGGCGTCTTATCTACCATGCTCTTGTATTAGTTTAGATTTTTAACACTGAAAAGAACTGTAGCTGAAAAAGCAGGACTGTTTTAAGAGAGAAGTCCTATGTACTTCTCTGTTAAGACAGAAATATAATGTCTTTACGATACTATAATGAAAGGATTTTAGTGGCCTTTATGTTTTATGATAATTGGCATCCTGTCCTTTCCACAGTGTTTTCTACAGTACTATGTAACTGGTATGCTTCATTCTCCGTGTTGGATTATATAATGTTTCTAAAAGTTTCTACCATTTTCCATGGTATATCATTTTCTCAGTGAGAAATTGCTTGTATTATTTACTTTCCCTGAACAGAGTCAGGGAAAGAGTCACAGACTTTGATCTAGTGTCAAATAAGTGTCTCTTTCATATTATTGCCTCAAGTGATGTAGACACATTGACAAAGACAGGAAAATGGAAGTAGCAATACCTTAATCAATCTGATTGTAGGAGAAACTTAATTGTTTTACTTCAAGGAAGTTTATTTAGAAGTAGCTATTCCATCTCAAGTTAAGTTAGTAGTGCCAATACCACGTTCCAGGGATGGTGGGTACCTAATCAACCTAAGAACCTGAACCATGTAAGATGCGTGCATCACAACAGACTAACTTTATAGGAAGGCCCCTATTAAGTGGAATTAAGTGTTTCAGATTTTATGAAAGACAATGTTAAAGAAAATGTATCTAAGGAGGACTACTCGAGTGAAAAGAATGACATCAAATGAGGACTAGTTTCGCTGGAGAAAAGGTAAGTGGGAGCTAGACAGTTGCTTCCAAGTTCTTGTAGGACGACCCTGTGCCTTGACTTCCGGCTGCTCTGTCAGGGGAGTAGTAGCAAGTAGGACTAAGGACAGGAATGGGCAATAGCGCAAGGCTGGTTTTGCCCTGGATGAGAATTTTATAGCAAGCAGAGCTCTCAAAGAAAGAGAACCGTTCACTTTGCAGCTGGCAAAGTCATAGTCCTTTCCTGAGCTGGGGACAACATCAGATGGAAAAGTTGATTCCACAATCTTCGACTCTGCTCCCAATACTACAACTCTGTGATGCTATCTTTAGTGGTGGCTTCAGGACGATAAAGAACTGCCCTTTGAAAGGATGAGAATATATTTTCATGAAAGATGGAGGGGAGACAAAGGCTTGCGTTTACATTTTATTCCTTAACTCAAAATTGAGTGCATTATACCTCTCTGAGGCTTAAAATAGGATGAAATCAAGCTAGATGTTTACCCCAGTAATATCTCATCACAAACTATATAGTGGTCAATGTGAAAGAAAAAGAATAAGTTGAATAAAAGGACAGATCTTGGCATGCCCTTTCTGTGTGTGCTGTCGGAAGGGAAGGCGAGGATTAGAATACCCACCCCCCACCCTGCCAATCTCATATGCCCCTTTTACTTTCTCCTTGTTCTTTCCCTCCAATCCTAAAACCATGTAAAAAGCACCTATTTAGAGGAGACACTCTGTGAAACAGCGCATGTGTATCTGAGTGGAAAAGCCTACAGTTAGAAGATTTTCCTAGTGCTGGACTCGGCGCATTTATGAAAGCAGATAAGCTACATCTATGGCTTTGCAACCAAAGTTGTAAAAACGCTTTGGTTTGGTGGGAAGTAGGAAACTTTCAAATGTATGAGCCTACTTTTCCTCATTGAAAAAGCAGCCCATCATTATTCCTCAAGCTGTCTTGCAAAAACAGGCAAAGCTAGTGAATTTAATGTTCAGGCCACCACTAAAACACCAAAGTATTGTTTCCCAAGATTGACTGTAATTTAGGCCATGTCAATTTTTCTTCTATAAGTCTCAGTTTCTTCACATTAGAAATATGAAGTTAAACATAATACCTTCTAGACAGCATGGTTGTGAGAACTAAATACAATATTATATTTAAAATGTTTAAGAGTTTCCCATAATGCAAGCACAAAATAATTCTGACTTTTATTATAAGTTATTGAAAAATATTCTCCGGAAGTCACCCTCAGGAAGTTATATGTTTAAATCCAAATCTGTAACTATACTTTTTTTTCCAAAATAAATTATATACTATTATTGAAGGTTATTCCTGCCTGACTTGGGGTATATGTAGAATTAACATACTAGTTGCCATATTCAGAATTGTTCTATTGTCCCCATTAGATGGTCCTGCCAAATTTCTGTACAAAAGTGCCTGTACAAAAATGTTCGATGTTCTCCTGCTAGCTTTCTCTTCAGGTGGCTATGCATTCATTGCTTAATATTCTTTGGGTAGAGTTATAAAACTGGCTCTAAATTATTGCACTCACACTATAATTCAGTTCATTCACATTTTTCATCTTTTCCGAAGGGAATAGTAAAATGTCTTAGGAATGCTACGTGCAGTTGTATATTGAGTGCTTCTATTGTTTGTCACAACCTATTTTTAATGGAACCAGACAATTTTGTAAATTTATGCATGTTTCTTTTTACAACTCTTCACACTGGGTATTTAAAAATGTATTTGATGATATGGCTAGAGAACAATGCCTATAGTTTCTGTAATACTATATTTATGTGTTTTTCAAAACAATTTCTTGGGCAGGGGCAACCTGTGGAATGTTCTTATAAAGTGAATTAATTTTTGTTCCCTGGACCATTCAAACCTGCTTACTGAGCTGGTATATCTCTAAAGAAGATTAAGGCCAATTCCTAGTCATTTGCAAGTACTGAATGTGCTCTTCAGTAACTGATAAGCCATGGTCTTGGCAAGATCTACCAATGAGAGAAATGGTTTGTTTTAATTCCTTCTCTTTGCCCTTCTGGTGCTTTTATTTATTCTACCCCAGCTTGTTGACTGGAAGTTGTATCCTTTGCTGCAAAGGAACAGAGAGTAGGAAGGTTGATGTTTCCTACTTGACTTTACTATACACAGTGCAGGATTGCTCTCCAAGGTGAAGACGGTTGGTTCTGGGCTCTGTCACTTGAGTTCAGTGAAGAAACTATGATGAACATTTGAGGCATCTTGTTCAGAATTCTTCTCTTGTTCCTGTTTGATGGTGCTACCATGTGTTTGGTCATCCAAGTAACCGAAATATTCCAGTGTGCCTCTGTAAAGGTGTTCTAATGGAGGTTGAAGGTTCTTACTTGACTCTTAACATCTGAACCAGCCAGTGATATATGTTCTGGTCTTGACACATGCTTAAAGTTGCTTTTTCCCTTCTTACCTGTTTCTGAGGGATCTTTGCTGATCTGCCCTTATCTTTGGAGTTCTCCACTGCGTTTCCTCTGAAGCAAGTGGTGTGCATGTCCACTAGCTGCCATTTGCGGGTAGTATAACATTAGCAGGACTGGAAAGGCAGTGGTTTACTTGCCATGTTTTTCTTTCTTTCTTTCTTTTTTTTTTTTTTTTTACTGCAAGCTTCCACTTTCTGAGTTTCAAGAGCATGTCAGCAGCAATAACCTCTTGATTAGATTCCCTAATATTTGGACCAAGCTCTGTGCCCATTCTTCAAGGTTCGGCTGTAAGAGCGTATGGAGTGGCAGCCCCTGACACAGACCCACAGAGATCCACTGGAGAGCTCAGTGACGGGACACTCAATGGCACACTTCTGAATTGTTGTAGGAAGAGCTGTGAGTTGGATTTTAAATTAATAGGCCGTGCTTCAGTGCTAACGGATGATGATCCCCAGTGGAGATTAAAGATATTAACAGACATTTTTTTTATAGAGAAAACAAAACATGACAGTCTCATTTCAACTGACAACTGACTATGAAGAAATTAGAAAAACATAACTTTAAAATGATCACTACTTCCCATTAACATTGTATTGCCCAAAATTCCATCTCCTTTAGTTCAAGGGAAAGGTCGTACATGTGATAATCAGAATCATATATAGCCTTTCTCTACTGGCACCTTTGTGGGCATGGAGTGTTGATTGGAGAGGTGGTAAGTCTTTAGAGTTCTTGAATTTGATAACTGTAAGAGAGATGGAGAATCGTGTGTGTGTGTGTGTGTGTGTGTGTGTGTGTTTAAGAGTACGATTACAGAAAACTTTGAATTTTATGGTTAAAGCAATGATATTGAAAAGCCCCAAGTTTTTCTCTTTTTTTTAATACAAACATAAACATATGTTATATGAGCCAAATGATTTCCATATTCTTCTTCTTTGGTTTGTTCATGAGAAGATTGAAGATAAAAGACTTTAAAAATCTTGACTACTAAGCAGAATTCTTTGTTTTAAAGAATGCCCCAAAAGCAAAGATAACATTCTTGGTGTTGAAGTATGAATACATGGTAAAGTGAATTAGAAAATATGCAACTGCATATATTAAAATGCCAGACAACACTTTTTATATATCATTTGAATAAATGATTTCTTAGTCACTCACTTTTTATGTTCAGATTTAATGAAATATTGGAACTATTGATAGATTAAAATGAAAAAACAACATTTACTTTCACAGATCTCCAAAAATGGAAATAACTGCTAATGTCATCAATTTATTTGAATTTGAGGAAACAAGAGAATCTTAGATTTGGAAATGTCATTTAAATCACATCCCCTCATCCTTACATTTTACAAGGTACAATCCGAGGCTTCGGTGGAGAAGTTATACGGCCTCTCCCTGGTCACAAAGCATTCCCTCAGCGTCCACCAAGTATGTGGTTTCGTTTCAGGACACAGCTGGAGGCAGTAGCAGTGACGTAGTGGTGAGTCTGTAAAACAACGCATAGATCAAGCCTCCGTGTGACAGATTTCCTAACAGCTGTGATGTTTGTTAAGGAAATTCTACCGGGAGCCCCTGCTACTGATTTCAAAGTCACACATCCCATTAAAAAATAATCTAAATATGAATAATTTGCTCTGGAGAATAGGACCTATAAGAGAAATTCACTCTTGCCTGCAATTCTCAACAGTACATTGATGCATATTCCATTCATGAGGGAAATTTGATTTATTGACTTATGTACCTTGATATTATGTTATTCTTTAGCAGATACTTCTTATTCCCAAGATGAATCTACGACAAAAACCATTAAGAACCATCTAATTAATTACCCTTGAAATTAAAGTGTTCCATTATCCCTAATTTATGTTCATCTGACCTAAGTTCCCCTCCCCTTTCTTTACAGATACACTGACAATTAAAACTTAGAGAAGTAGATTTCCGGCCTTTAATTACATTAAATTCAAAGCTCACTCATTTGTGATGTTTTGTTTAAATGGCAAACCTTGACTTGATTTGAATAAATAACATCGTTCATTATTAAAACCTATTTTGTTCTATTCTACCTTTTATTTTATCTGTTTGGTATGTCCTTCTTTTCACTGTCTATTTTTGGATTCTATAGTAATTTTTTAAGCAGGCATTTAAAAATAATCCATAAACATTTTCTGCCTCCAACGTCCCCCTCTAAATATGTATGTCTTACCTATTAGGCACGCTGCTTGTATACTCTCTTCAGCTTCTTATTTTTACTTTTTTTTATAGCAAAAATATATTTTTTTATTTTTATTACTTGCTATATTTGAAATATATTCATTTCTTTAGCAAGTGTTTATTGAGCCACTGATGTTTTACTGTGGGTGCATATGTGAGCCACAAGGTCATTTATATGCTTGCTTATTTATTTATTATTTATTTGAATTTTCAAAGAGTTCAACGGAGAAATATAGAAGTGTGAAATAAAAAGGATATAGACATATTAACATGATCTGGCCTTTGGTTGGTTCTCAGGAGTCATTTTTTACCACTTTTTCTTGCTAGCTTCAGACACACTGGCCTTGTTTCTTGATGTTGTCAGCACAGGGTTCGTCTGCTCCCAGAGGCCGTCTCTGAGGACTCTGGGCCAGCGCCCGCTCTGTCCCTTTCTACCCCCTTATCCTGATTTCCTTGGCTTCAGAGTACAAATCACTGATGTGGCATCATATTATACATTTACATTTTTATTTCTCCTTCCTTTGTATAATGTACCTTTCACACAGGACAGCATGTCCCTCGTGGGCTTACTTCCATGTCATCAACGACTAGAATGATGACTGGCATAGAAACAAAAGCATTTGATAAATCATAATTGAATACAGAAAGAAAGAATGAGGTTCTCCATCCCAGTCACTGAGTCAGAAAACACATTACATTTTCATTAGGGAACGCAGGAGTTAGCCACATGATGAGGCAAGCCAAGAAGATAAGGTATAAAGAGCACAGGCACTAAAAGTATCTCTTAACTTTTGTGGAAAATCTTTTTCTTGACCAAAGGTCTCCTATCTCATCAACCCTAGCAATGTTTGTAGATGACAGTATGTGTGTGTGTGTGTATATACATACACACACACACACAATACACACACATATACATATAATCTACTTATATAGGAATTCTCTCAAGTAGGAAGAGAATATACTCATGCTTTAATGAAACATCTGCCTATATTATACATTTTTACGGTCATCATTAACATGGAACTATTTTATGCATAGTATGATTTTTAAATTTACATGGTAATATAATTGCTTATCTTCAATTGCAAAATTTGCAAAGTTATTGACATCTAGACTTTATTACTTTTGCTTGTTTAATTGTTTGGGGGACAGCAGAAGTTATTAGGGGGCCCTAACACATACAGGTGTGAGACTGTTGTGTGTGCATTTAGACCTTTTACTTCTGAAATGCTGTGTTTGATGATGTTGTACTGGGCGGAGGAGGGTGCTATCTAACCTGGGTATAAAAACATTATATCTTTCTCAAACTGGAAGTAAGTCTAAATTATGGTTTCAAGGTTATCAAATAAATGTTTGCAGACAAGTATATGCATAAAACACAAATTAAAATCTAAATTTTCACTCCTGATCAATTAAAAAAACTAAATTTTTTAACAGTATGTCATATAAATATAAAAAATTGACTTAGCTACCATTTAAATTAGTCCTCAAGAGTTTTTAGTGACTGCTTTATAATTATATAAGATTTAACTGAAAAGGATTTTAGACATAATGTCCAACAGCCTCTCGGCATGTCTATAATAAATTATTTATGTGTAGTGGTTAATTATTAATAATAATTAATATGCATATAGTAATTAATGCCTTCCATACATTATGGTCTAGTGCCTAATCTGGGTCAGGAGTTAGTGTAAAAATTGAAAATTTGAAGGTTTAACAAGACAGGTCCTTGCATTTCTTGAACTGAAATACGGAGGAGACCAATTAAAGCCATCAAGCAGACAGTTAATAAGATAATTATGAGAATATAATGAGGGTTATAAAGACAGTGAACAAGGAATGGAGAGAGAAAATAACGGTCTATATCTCGGATAGAGTTTGAGGAGATGTTCCTGTAAGAGACCCGCCACTGGGCAGTGTGACTTCACTGTGGTCTGTTCCCTAGCAATTCCGTCAGGGCTGCAATCCTAGTTTCTCGATTCAAATTAATTTATATTTAAAAATAAGTTTATTGTTATTGTGTGTTATTGAAACTCACAACAGATAATAGCAGAGCAGAATATCTGATATTCTATAAGGCTATTACCAATTCAACTGGAGTCATTTTCAATAATTCTAGTTAACTTCTCTTATAAGGAAATAGGGAACTTAAGATGTATTTTGCTGTTTGTAAAGTAGTTGCAAAGGGGTTTCAGATTCATGGCTGAGTCTGATGATTTATGTGACAAAATAAAGATTCCTTTAATTTAGGTGTTTCTTTCCTTCTTTCTTTCTCTTTTTAAAATTTCAAATAATGTTAGCAGGCCTTGAATTTTAAAAATTCTCTTAATATAAAGTTCAAGAAGCTAAATATTTGGTTCCATTATCTTGAAACCAGAAATGTATGACTTTCATTTGGATTTTCTATAGGATTTTTTTTAACAATAGGGCAACAAAGAAGTTGTGAAAGGAAAGATTATGAAAGGAATATTTCTATTGTCATGTATTTCCCTTTATTGGTCTTCTTTAACAATACCCCTCCCTGTACACCTTTTGCCTTTTCTTTCTTTACACCAATTATATTAGAAGCAATACAATAGAATCACTGTAAGCTAGGAGGTTAGGTAAAAAGTTGTATTCTCTTCCTATAATAGCTGTGCATGCTGTATGGTTTCTATTCTCACCATAAATTCTCAAGGGCAATCTGCAATGATATCCATGATGGTCATTAACACACTAGGTGTGAAGTAATCAAGAGGGAGAAATCAGAAAGTAACAAAAGATTGGATGAAGTACAAAAGTTTCCATTCGTATATCAGAAAAAATCATACCCTAA
This sequence comes from Micronycteris hirsuta, assembly GCA_004026765.1. Classification (NCBI taxonomy): domain Eukaryota; kingdom Metazoa; phylum Chordata; class Mammalia; order Chiroptera; family Phyllostomidae; genus Micronycteris; species Micronycteris hirsuta. The sequence continues at coordinate 75,804 of PVJI01002458.1, forward strand.
AAAAATTTGTAGCCATACACCAAGGCAGAGTTGTCTCTGGTTTTAGTACGCCTCCTTATTTTCTCCAAAGGCAAATCAGTTACGTATTTTAATTTGTTTCAAAGGAGAGGAGAAATGCAGACTAGAGAATAAGTTCTGGAACATGAATAACAGCACAGAAATAAAGTCATGCATATTTAAGATGACTTATATTAGTAACACTCATATACATTGTATATAACACTAATAAAGGACTGTTTTTTTTTTCCCCTCAGGAGTCCTACATTCCCAGAGTGGGATTACTGCTTCATTAAATTATTTGAAGTTTGCCAAATCCCTTATAGAATAGCATCATAACCGAAAGTAGTGTCTCAGTGCTGGGGCAACGTGAAGGTGGCGTTACTATCATGCATTCTTAGAAGTAGGTAATGCACTGAGATGCATTGCACATGCATCTGTTACAGAGGTGGAATTACTTTACACAGAATAAAGAACTTTTTGAGGAGAAGTGTAATGTAATGCCTACCAAACTTTACAGCAAGGTGGCTCAAGTTAAAACTTGGCTGACTTCCATTACCAGCTTTGTTTTTCTGGAACTTACAACTCGGCTCTAATCAACAAACTCAGCTGAAAAAAATCTGATCTACATTTAAAAACATTCAGATAAATTGGATTTAAAGACGGATTCCCAAACAGATATGGATCCATATTTTAATTGTTTGCTTTTAGGAGAGTAGGGAGACTAAAAATGATGGCTTTGATTCTAAAACTGAACAGATTGGATTCCAACTCTGCTTATGGTTGCTTTCTAGTTAATTTGCTAGCAGAGCAAGAAATAGAGGCAAGGAGGTGGCCCAGAAAATAACTGGCCTGAGCTGGCGTGGCTTCCCCAAACCTCCTCATGGTGGGCGCTGCATGCGGTAGGCAGTGCGGTGTGAGCAGAGTGGAACACCTCCCAGCCCAGAGAAATCCAGGGCCCACTAGGCAGAGGGAGGAAGAAAGCTGGCAGAGAAGCTTCCAACACGGGACTCCGACACATTTGCCTCTAGCCACCAACTGTGGGTGGCTAATTAAATTTAAATAGATTAAAATGAAATATAACCAAAGATTCAGGTCCTCAGTTTCACTAACTGTATTTCAGTACTCAGTGTCTACGACTGATCAGTGAACCATTTGCCCGGTACAGATAGGACATTCCTTCTTCATGGAAAGTTCTGTTGGACAGTACTGGTCTAACACATACTGTCCACCGTCCATGCTGTCTAGCCCTGGGCTGTTCTTGCTTTGCCCACAGCGGCGTGTTCCTATGTGCTCTTTCTTATTGGGTCATTAGGTCTTGAGTATGTCTGTCCATTGCCTACCATAGAATGGTGTGAAGATAGAATACTAATGACTATATCAAATCTGTGCATAACGTTTAATATTTCTGTGGGCAGCACCTGCCTTTTTTGTCTTTGTGAATTAGAGGGCAAAGTCCTTCTACGAATGTTCCAGGATAATAAAAGCAGTGAACAAGTCTCGCTTTGCTCATATGGTTTTTCCCATCCCAAATGCCTGTCCCCACTCTCTGTTTTCCTTTTATTACCTCAATTCCTTTTCTGCTCCCTGCAGCCCTTTTAAGCTAAGTCTGCTACCTAAAAGCATCACATAATTTAATGTTTTTGACTGTTTAATGACAATTCGTGTGCTTGTAGGTTAACTTTAGGATTTAGTGTTCTTCTTGAATTTAAACATTATTTCCTCTACTTCATTAGGGGTCTGTTTTCATCTGTTTCCCAGTACCAATAGCTTTTATTTCAATGTCTTTTCCCATAAGGATAAGGGGACCCACAGTGAATATTTGTCGTTTGATTGATTTTCATCTTTTTTTTTTTTAAGTTAGAAAAAAGGTAGGAATGTGAATACAAGAAATACATTAAATTTAGAATTTTAATTAAATTCATTAAATTTAAAATATCTACAGGTAGGGTGGATGGCTTGGGGAATTGGGCCCCACAGTTCAAATTCAAGACATCAGCTTTCGTGGGTATAAACGTAATCTGGTCTGGATGTCAAATTTAGGTAGAATTCAGATGATGAATTCACTTTGATAAAACTGAGAAGAGGTAGGGATATATAAACCAGATATCAAATGATCAATTTTCACTGAGAAATAAAGATGTTTGGTGAATCAGATATTTAACTGTTTCTTGCAGTGTTATCCCCTAGAGAGTGTCCCATGCCTACGGCTGCGGTGAGACTCTGTCTGCTGCCACGGTCGTGTTCGCTAAGCCGAAGGTCTATAGAAGCTCCTCAGTTATAAGGTACTAGGATTGTAAGACACAGCAAAGCTTTAGTAATGTCTTTGGGGGGAAAATATAATTAAAAGGAAGGAAAGGGAAGGGAGACGTAAAATGCATGTGCTAATTTAAAAACACATCCAGATCATAATAAATAAAAGTTTGTCAATCTAAGGTAAACATTGATTGTTCACCTGGTTTCCCTCAATTCCTGTTGCTGTGGCAGCGATACCTTTTTTTTCCTTAAACAACACAAATGGCATATGTCTTTATGTCCTGGGTTTGACTCACATAGAACATGCATATTTTCTGTAAATGTTGGGCATCTGACTGTTGAGCTATACTTACCATCTAATTTTAGCAGATATCTCCACAAATATAGTTATATGTTTTTTAAATGATATGTTATTACTACCTACTGTTACCAGCAGTCCTTCACTCTGCTGAGGTTTCACATGTTTTAATAAAAACATTTTATATTCTCCACAGAATCTAAGAGCTTTCACGTAAACTATGCAGTTTTGAATCCGTGTGGTGGCCCTTTGTGCCCAGCCAGTCTGTTGTTAATGGGATTCTCCCCTGATTTAACAAGAGAAGAGATTACTTTATGTCACCGTCACCGTCTGATTGTCCCATCTGAACACTTTGCCTGGAGGGTCTAGTTTACTGTATTTAACTTAATAGGTATTTAAAAAAAAATATTACCCTGTAATTCAATAAAGATTTTTGCTTATAACACTAATAGTGGGTTAAATAGAGCAATTAGTGTAGAATCAAGTCATTTCAATTTAAATGCTCTCTCTCCAGTAATGACAGTGTTATATACAATGTCTAAGTAAATGGTCCTTCTGGCCCCGATTGCCAAATATAAGAAAAAATATTCCACTCTGCATTATATTCTAATAAATTATGTTAAATAACTTTAGAAACATAATTTTATGTTCTATGAAATAGTATCAGAAAATAAAATTCTAGTTTTCAGCAAAATTTAGAGAACTGGATCATAAAATGTGACTGTTGCTGTATTTTCTCTTGACAATTACCATGTCATTAGACAATGTATTCATATTTTTACTTTTTTGCACTTTTAGATTCATGTTTCTGCAGTAGAAAAGGAAATTTGTAGTCAGTTTTTTCATAATGATTAAAAAAATGACATCCTTGCTTTCACAATATTAATGGACAGAAGCATGCTAATCTGTTATTTATCCAATCAGAGAGTGTTTAGAGTTTCAGTTTTCTTATTCCAAATTATGTTACCTGGCCTTTATTCTGTTTTATTATTTCAAATTATGTTACCTAGCCTTTATTCTTTGCTCTGTAGTTAGGAATTATAGGCTGATCTAACACATTGAGAATTTATCAACCCTCCGACTTCTGGGCAACCTTTTTTGCTTTCTTTTAACTATCCTAATAGTGTGAAAATATTAAAAATTTCAACTGTTACATAATGAAACTATTTTCTCCATCTATATGTCATACTCGTTAAGTAAGTAAAACACTTTTTTAAAAAGGGAAAAATCTCAATATAGACCCTATTTCTATTACTGTCTACCTGTGTAAATGCAGTTATCAAGCAGTCTTTCTGAGAATGTATAAATGTAGAAAGTAATTTATATTTAACTTCACATACAATTGTTCAAATATTTGGCAAGACCTAGAAGTATGTACATATTCAGGTAAAATGTTTCATTATAATTTTCTTTTTCCATTGAGTTGATACCATTTCTTGTTCTACTAGAAATTTTTTCAATCTTTATATATATTTTTCATGTATAAGAATTTTTCAATGACATATTGCTAAGCATGTTTCCTGACAGTCCAAGGAAAGCCTGGTGTTTGATGTTTGTCAAGTGTATTCTGAAGATCAATCTAGATTTAAGGCGGTGCTGCAGCAGATAAACAAATGTCCTTTTTATCAATGACTTCGTTAACAGAACTGTCCTACAGGTTTATATCTAAAACATTTGAGTCCCTCTTTAATCAGCAAAACAAAACATCAATAGTCTAGCTGTCTGTCATAGAATTCAATATTGGATTGACTTTGAATCATTACTTGCCAAAAGCTTAACGAAGTCATTTGACATTTTGATCTGCTACATGTGTTAACCACACATTTCTTTAGACTCAATACTGGCAGTAAACAGTGAGCAAGGGGAAGAGACCATTTGATTTCAGTTCTATGAGAAATGCTTTCTTCACTACCCTTTGATATATCAATATATGCAGCTCAGATCAAAACCTGGGAGGATGAAGTAGGGAGAAGAGGGAGTCTGCTTTACTATTGTCTGATTAACTTTCAAGATGTCACTTTGTGTTAAGTGTTGGTGTGCCCATTTCACAAATAGGGAAATTAAGACTGAGATTTTAAAAAGCTTGTGCATAGCATATGGGCTGTAATACGCAGAGGGTGCCTCCCCCAAAAGATGTCATTGCTCTAATGAATCCTTGGAACCTGAGAATATATTATGTTACCTCGAAAAAGAGACTTTGCAGATGCAATTAAGGTCACGAGCTTAAAACATGGAGATTATCCTGAATAATCATGGTCAGTACAATCTAATCATATGAATTTTTACAAGCAAAACAAACAAACAAAAAAAACAAATAAAAAATGTTCTCTGGCCAGCAGCAGGATGGATGAAACACAAAGAGGAAGATTTGAAGCATCTGTCACTCATATATGCTTGGTAGTGGCATTCAGCGTACTCTCTAAAATACTACAATGCATTTCACTAATTTTATTTTTCCTTCTAAAATGAAAATGATTTCATGGAGAGGAGAACACCTTATTTACAACTTTATGATCTGTAATGTTAGCTAAATTCTCATATTTAATAGATATAAAGATTTGTTTCAAGAGTGTTCTACCCTCACTTTTGCAAAGAGGCAGGATAATAAATGTTCATGTGAACACTGTCCTGTTTTTGCAATGGCTTATTTTTCAATATTATCAATGAATAATAGTTGTGTGTATATATAAGGAGAAAGATACCAAGATCACAGGACTGTGAGCATGAAGCTTCCAGACCAGAGACACTGTCTGCTACTCACGGAGGAGCATCTGTGTCCATTCCCCACATTCCAAGTCCCCACGGGGCGACGTCAATGAGAGCCATGTGTTCCCTGCACGTGCAGTGGATTTACATTACAAGAGGGCAACCCCAAAATTATGAGACCAAGAACTTATGTGGGTGCTGCTAACACATAATGTAAACAAACCTTCTCCCTGGAGGTGATGGGAAAGCCTTTATCCTTAATTTATTTGGCTGGAATGAAAGCGAATGTCTCTGGGTAGACATCTTTAAAACTGTAGCTTCCAAGTCCTTTGCTTTTCAAATATTTCCCTTGATTAGAAGTCTTGGACCATGACCATGCAAATCATGAAATATTCATAGAAAATTCTCTTTCAACACACAGTCATCCTGAAAATTATAAACATGCCCAATTATTGCTTGCAAAACTAATCAGATCACCCTATTTATTATTCACTCCCCCAATTGTTTTCTATTTCAAATACTCTTCCAAATCTCCACATCTAAGTTTAATATTTGCTCTATTTTTAGCATACTAATTTCATACACCACAACACCACCATAATGTGATAACTGATACAAAAAAAAAGTAATCACATGAAATATGGGTTGGCAGTACTGCTAGGTTTAGGGAAAGATTTTAAAACATAGTTGCTGGGAGTTCTGAGGGCCTTCCTGCAATGTCCAAATCCACTGTAGGTCCAGCCGCAGTGTGGTCCTTCTTGGGAGTGGTGTCTACTTTGAGTTAAATATGACGTGGATGATCATGGGTCCTCTGACCAGTCAGAAATTCCAGGAAATTATTCCAAGGATCTTTCAGGTGGTGGAAAGCTGTTTTATTGTCATGATCTGACTCCACAGGGTGAGGAGCAAACAAGGTTCATGAGAAGCAGTGTCATCTCTGGAATTTCTGTGATGATAAATGTCCTTGGCACTGAATACCTCCCTACTATTCCTAGAATTCTCAAATCTGAAAGAATCTGCTTGTGTCAATCAGAGCATGCAGAAAATGATAAATTATGCATGGATGTGTGTGCCTGTGCATCTAGACATATACATGTGGATAAGGGCTATATCCACATGTATGTTCATATATTATATATACATACACATGCATATTATATTAATATTATACATACATGGGTGGGCAAAGTATATATGTGTATATATGTATTTGTGTATACAAACATATGTAAAGAGATAGAGTAATTTTAAAGAAATGAATCACACGGTGGTGGGTCTGTCTGGCTAGTCATGAGTCTGTAGGTCAGTTCAGGAAGCTAAAGGCTATTGGGCAGGAGCTGATGCTGGACTTGAACCAGAATTTCTTCTTCCTCATGGAGAAGAAATGTTCTATGGCCTTCAAATGATTAAGAGACTCCCGTTCACATTAACCAGGATAATCTTTACTTGAAGTCAACTAATTGTAGATTTTAAGCACATCTGCAAGATGCCTTCACAGGTACACCCAGATTAGTGTTTGATGAGTAACTAAGTACCTTCGCCTCGCTAAAGTGACACCTGAAGTTACAGTCACACTGGTCTGTGAATGCAGTTTGGGTTGAAGGCCTAATTGATGGTCAATTCAATTTATAGCTGAATTCCCTATATTGTAGTGTTATACAGTTTTTTCTGTTTGTAATTTTATGGTTTGTACTATTAAATGGTGCGACAGCCTGATTCCAAAGAGGAGGCTATATTTGGACTTCTCTGTGTTGTGGCTGGTATGTCTTTTTTTCTCTCCATGTGCTTCCCTACTTAGGTTCATGGCATATCATCAAAAAGTTTTTTTACCTCTGCCAAACAAGAAATGTGAGAGTGTAAGATATAACTTCCTTAAAAGTTAATATTCATTGTTGTTTATAAACCACACATTCATAAACACCATTCAGCAAACATGGCGAATGGTGATGAATGTACTCATACCCAATATTTTTGGAGTATCATCCATGAGTAAAATTTGGGGACTAATCCTTATAATACCTCTATAATAGGGGTATCAAACTCACTTTCACCAGGGGCCACCACATCAGCCTCGCTGTTGCCTTCAAAGGGCCGAATGTAATTTCAACTCCTTATCAGTTGAGTAGTTACATTTATACAGTCCTAAAATTATTTTGGCCCTTTGAAGGCAACGGTGAGGCTGATGTGGCCACTGGTGAAAATGAGTTTGACACCCCTGCTCTATAATATTGATTTTAAACAGTACTTTTCTTTCATTAATAAATAACATAGTATTTAAAATGGAAATGTTAGAATTTTTAGAGTCACTCAAAAACTTTGAACCTGAAAACCAATCAGAGATGACATAATATTTTAGCACAAATTCTTTTATATGACTTATATATTTGAAATACAACAGAAGGACATTTTATTAGCGCATGCTCTACTTTCACTTAATATTCTGAATCATAATCTTTGTCCCAGCAAAGGGTTGATAAAGTTTAAATTAATGCTCTATTATATATACTTGTAGCCTTTCTTTTTCTTTGTACTGCTAATTTTAATAATTCAAATATAGTTCCCCATTTATCACAGTCTCTTACTTCCTTATTATTAACTGTTAGATGTAGTCATCTTGCCAAAGATTTAGTAAATTTTTCATTTTATAATTTTATCCTAAGCTCAATTATTGACCATAAAATTAAACATATATCATCTCCCTCCCAGAAATTATCTACAGCATGGTTAGAATGTATATACATTAAATAGTGATGCATTACCACTGTATGAAAGTTACAGTTTATCACCCTGTAAGAGCTAATAATGTGTAAAGACAGGTGTAATTTTCCTATATTTTATTAGATAAGTAATCAAATTTTAACATAAATTTGAATAAAAAATAAAGAATAGGTTTCTCCCTTCTGGAAAAAGTATGTGTAAGGGCAATACAGATGAATGAGATTTTGAATATCAATGACCTTTTGGTATAGTTCTCCATTGTAAAATGCTTTACAACACTGCTCTTCCTTACCCCCGGAATGAAGTTATATGAAAAATGCTGATATAATATGTTTTTCCAAAAATGTGTTCACGGGCTCCTGTCATAATGCAAGAGATTTCCTATGTTTCACTCGGTAAAATGACTGAATCCCCCAGACCGCAAAGATGAATCTCCTCAGTGGATGTCCTTTCACCCCATCCTGAGCTCTGAGAATCCTTCTGTCAAGCAGCAAGTGGCAGGAATGTACACTGGCTTTCATGTGTCATATCTGTCACAGCAAGTATCTCATCACCTGTTTCCCAATGGCTGTTTCCTCTGTAGAATGCAACACTTAGGGACATAGTAGAAAGACTATCTGTCCTGTAATTAGAATGTGTTTTCTAGAATTGTTAATCCCTTGTCAAGTCTCTACATAGGATCTCACCCTCTTATTTGTACTGTACTCATAGCTAAAGTTGGTAGGAGCGAGAGGGGTGGGTGGTCACAGCAGACAGAAGAGAAAGAAGGACATATGTCTGGGAAGTCTCGCTGGTTCCCCTTGTGCTTTGTTCTGAGGAACTTCCCTTATCAAGTTTAGCAAGCCGAGGGTTTGTGCCCAGTTTTTGTAATGTAGATGTGTTAGTCTAATACTGCTTTGTCTTCATGAAGTCAAGAGAGTAACACATCATTATTGCCTAGGGCGACGTTTTCCAGAAGTTCCTCCCGAGTCAAAGATTCCTGTGTGATTCACACAGGGCCTACTTCTTGGAGAAACCAGAAAGGAGACAGGACACAAGAAAGGCAAGTTTAAATAAGAGTAGTATATCAGTTAACTTTTTCTGAAAACAAACCACACCAAATCTACTATTTTCAAACAAAAATTACATGTTGGCCTATGATCCGTGGGGTTAGGAAGCTAGGCAGGGCTCAGCTGAGAGGTTATTTTCTGGGGCTGGTCTCCCTCACATGACCACCAGTGGGCCCTGGCTCTCGGCAGGGTGCCATGGCCACATGTCTCCAGCAGACGAGTCCAGATTTACTCACATGGTCAGCTGGTAAGGTCCTCAGGAGGAAGAGGAAGTACAAAAAGCAAAGCACAGGCACTTTTCATGCTTTCATCTGCATCCTATAGGCTGATGTCCTCTCGGTCAAAGCAAACTACACAGACAAGCCTGAGTCAAAGTATGTAGGGATCACCCAGGGACGTGGACACTGGGAGCACAAGTCACTGCAGGCCGTTATTGCAGCGACCCACAGGCAACACCGCGAGCAAAGAGCCACGAAGCTAGAGAGCTTTGAATCATGAGGTACAGACCAGAGTTGTCCTGTCCTGGTGCAAGAGCGCCGGGCTCCCAGTTTTCTGTACTAGTTAAGCATTGAGGGGTGGGGGGAGATGTCTCCAGGCCCCTGCGGTGATCTGCTAGTACTGGAGAAGGGGGTCTGCAGGCACTGGCTCTCATACATAAAAGCGTGAGTGAGGTGCAGAGAGGCTGTGAGAGGGGCACAGAGTAAAATGGTATCTGCAGGGATCTGGACTGACCGAGTGCCAGCATTGTCTGCCTCGGTATCTCTGAGTCAGCATGTTGATTTGCTCACAGATTAGTTGGCATGGAGTATTCAAGATGGTGCTTTTGGGGGTGGGGGCATGAACACACAAAAGAAAAATTAGTGGGATGAGTCCCACAAACGGCCCTTATCAAAACTTACGTTTAGCATCTCCTTTGTGTACAGCCTGGTTTCGATCACCCTTTCTCTCAGCTAGCTGTTCTATATAAAAGTCTAGATTCTTGTCTAGTGGCACGATCCAGACCTGCGGAGTTCTAAGTGACCTGAACTCCTGAGTATCTTTCTGTAGTCAGGTGCTGGTTGTTGTAACTGCTCATTCATATCTAAACTGGGCATGCCAGATGGATAGAGGTCCCTGAATTAAAAAGTTGTTTCTCCTTTTTCCCATTATATAGCATCAAAACTATCTTCTCATGAAGATAGAGCAATGTCAATGATTTCTGCCAGTATGACGTCTCCTTTCTTTGCCTGTTGATTTCTATAGTTTGGGGGCACAAGACGATAAGGAGGCAGCTGTCGTTTTGGGTTTAATGGAATAGGACTTTCATAGCATCACTTGGTGGAAACATCACCCCTCAGAGAACCTAGATCTCTAGACAGCAAAGACCATAGGTGTGAACATCAGAAGTGTGCTCTCCCCACGTGGGTCACTGGGAGTGGTGATGAATGAGACCACTCCTTCTTTTGATTCCCAGGCCTGTGGTTACCTATCACTGACATAGGTTCACAGTGGTTGTTGGTTCAGAATATGTGCCACATCTGGAAGGTCACAGTCACATTCACACACAGAATTATCTTGAAGCCTGAACCTTAGCTACACCTCTAGCTGCCTATTTCAGTATCTGAAGAAAATGCATCTTCTGGCGATGCTGTATGTGGTCATATCAGTGAATCCCATTGTAATATGCCTATTGTACTCTGCTTTTGTCTTAAATAAGTGAAGCTATTAACTCAGACAGTCTGTGAAACCACAGACACTGATGTGGCCAAGGCAGTGTGAGCAAAGCATTCTTAAATCCCCTTAGGAAAACCCTGGTTCATTAAACATTGCCAAGATCCATGTAGGAAAGTTTTTCCACCAGCCACCTTGGACTGGTTGCAGATTAGAGTAATTAAATCAATCTTTCTTTTGACTTTAAACACTGTCTCCAGGTTTCTGCATTTCTGATATTCTAATATTTTTTGGGGGGAGAGGGAGACACTAAGGGACTCAGCTGCATAACAACATCTCTTACTGCCAGCACCAGACTGAAAACATAACAGTCACGACCGAGTTTCTCTATGAAGTGTTCTTATTGCCATTGAAGAGTGTCTTCTGGCCCTCTCCAAGATCATGGTCATCTGAGGAGGGAGTGGTGGTCAACTGATGGTGAATCTTTACACAACACAAGCACTCCGTCAAGCTCACGTTTCTGTGCCTTGGGATGTCTTCTCAATATCCTGCCAAGGAAAATCGGATGTGCTCACTTTATTTAATATAAGTCATTTCCACCCCCCTGAGATTCATAGAGCCATTCCAGGTGCATATTTGGACATGACCCAGGTGCCTTTTCCCAGATGTTAAATCCCAAGTCATGGAAAGTGTTTCCAGGCCAAAGTTGAAGGATCCCTCCATTCTCAACTCCACAGCCTGCACCCACTGCTTCTCCTTCATAGCCTGTCCCTCAAGATCTATCCCAGGCATGATTCCACAGCTCAGCTGGTCCATGATAATTTCATCCTGTGCCTCTTTAGGTGACAAATCCCTTTTGGCCTTTAGCAGGAGCAACATCCCTTCATTCGGTTCGCGCCAAGAATTGTTGAGGAATGCACTGTTATCTTCCAGCAAAGGGGGAACAGACTGATTCTGTAGGCCCAGAATATTGACGCGTCATTCCAAATGTCCCCATTCTAAGGGTCAGAAGATTTGGGCTGCAAAGATCCAGTTCTTTCTGAAGTCCTTCTATCTTAATTAGTCCGTGGCTTAGTCTACAGAATAATCTGCCCTTGGGTTGTGTGAAATAAGGATCTATTTCTATGACTTTTATCCTGACATTTATTCCATGCTTTAATTTGCGAATTGACTGATCTTAGGTTGCCACTTTCTGTCTTAAATGTGCTAATAGAACTCAGCAAATACAAAATTCTCAGTTTTTATAATTATAGTATTGCCCCCTCCTTATAATCTCATAGGCTAGCATCAGCTTGAGTCCTTGTCATGCTTCTAACTGCTCTTATTTTGACTCAAAATATATTTAATGGGATGAAATTCTGTTCTGTGAGTTTTCTTCCAAGAGAATTGGGAATACTGTAAAGAAAGTATAATTTCCAGTTAAAAAAAGAAATTTATAGTCATCATTCCTGAGCTTGAATCTTGTCAGTGTGATAATGAGTAAGCCTCTGTGGCTCAGTGTCCTCAATCGTAAAAGTAGAAAAACACCTTCATTACTTTTAAAATCATATGGTTTTACTACTAAAATATCTGCTAAACTATAACATTCTACACAATTTAAGATGCACCTCAAATTCTGATATATTAGAACATCAAAAATCCCACTATGGTTCAGTGAAATAAATGGCCATACCCTGTGGTTGGCCTATGGAATAATTTGCCTGTGCCCATGAGCTGCCTGCTGCTGACTTCGCTGGTGTTGTTAAATTTAGCCAAGGTGTGGCTGTTACTGCATTTGCTTTGAATCTGATTGCTCCTTCCTGGGCCTAAGACAGATCATTTCCTCTATAAGAGGAGGGAAACCGTGCCGCTTTATCTTCTTTTTGATCCTTCAGCTACCATTTTAATTAAGAAGATTTGAAATGCAAGGGAGTCAGACTTTAACCCTGAAAGAGCTGTGAGGGGTGGTGAGAGAAAAGGCGGTGACCTGGGAATGTTGCTTTATCCCTTCTGCATTGGCCCTTCAAACATGGTGCCTCTTTCTTCTCAGTAGGAAGGCACGTGCCTTCTTTCTGCAGAGCTGTGCACTGATGTGCCTTCCCTGCTCTGCGGTTGCCTGGCCCTCGGGTGAGGGTTATGGGGTCAGGTCCATGGCTTTAGAGGATTCAACCCCTTCAGGTGGCACACATGGCCATAGAAGCTTTATTATCTAGTAACCACTGGACAGACCATGAATTAGAAGCATAATTACGTAATCTTTAGCAATCTCTTACATGACCTGGAATTAGTATGTGCCCCATTAAAAGACAAAGAAAAAAAAATGAAATGAAAGAAAAAGAGAATGCTGTAGAACTGGAGGCTTATGATCCTAAAATTATTTGATAAAACTTATAAATATTAGATATATAGTTAGACCAATGACTAATGCTTCATAAGTGTATATATAAGTGTATATCTGTACATAATATACATATTAAATTATATATTAAAATATATTAAAGTAGTTTATGTTTTCCTATGACTTTACAATTTAAAAATGCAGACTTTTAATTTATACACCATTCCTGTCATTCTCATCACATCAAACAGGGACATTTTACAAGTGGAATGCAATAGTATATTGCACAAAAAAGAAAGGATTTATTTTAGCTTTTTTTGTATGGTGTTAGTAAAAGCCTTAAAGTGTATAATTTTCCTTTCTGCCAAAAAAGACAAAGTCACGAGTCTCAAAACATATGCCCTGAATATGAATTCAGATGTGCTTTTTTCTCACCCCTTATGAGATACTTAGGACAGTTTTCCTCTTGTTTTTTATCAAAATGATTCATGTTTTTTAGAAGTGGGTTCAAACAGGTGGCAGATGGGAATGTTAGCCATTTGAGGACTTCAAGTACAAATCTGTGACTCATCTTATTCAATGGAAGATGATTAAACCAGAAGATGATGGTTTTTTCCCCATCTTATGGAGCACAATCACTAATTCCAGACCTCAGAGAATAGAGGAAACCTTGTTTCCTGGATTCATGTCTCTGGGCCAGGCCACTCTGCCACTCTTCCAAACTGGCATGCTTTTGCAGCTGCTGGTTACCTTTCCCCCACCCCGCCCCCACGTCTTCTCAAATATTGCATTTTCTTTTTAATCAGAAAGCTTAATGCTGAAAGTGCTGGTTATCGTTTTTCACAAATCCTGGGCATCACATCTTTTCTTCCTCCCCTACTGGTTTTCAGGGGAATCCAGAACTACAAAGGAAATTGCACATACTTTGCCTTGAATCAAAGGGCAGATTTCTTCCCGTTGTTAATTCTGCTGTGTTTCCTCTCACCACAAAGGCAGCGCGCTGAGTGTGCTTTTGACAGGCCTTCGGGAGCAACCACATAACCAGTCAGGTTGTATCCCAACAGAGGAAGAGTTCCGCATACGGTGAGCTCTGTGAAGTGCAAGTTTGATCACAGGAAATGAACCTGACAGGGAGACTACCCAGCACTCGCCACCAGCTGATCCATTACTATCAGGGACCCTAACTGAGCAAAGTCCTGCAGGCCAGTGGCAATGGGGGTTCACGCGGAGGTCTGGTAGGGTGGTTCTTCTTTAGATGATGACTTTCCCCCCTCAGTACTGAAGTTCTATGAACAATGCAAATATATCACTCAAAATATGAATGTGATTAAAATATTTTAAAAATTACAAAGGGCAGCACTGAAATTTATATAACATGTCACCTCCAGAATGTGTTTATGCTTTGGATACTCTGTATTTTTGCCAGGGAGAGGGTAAGAAAATGCACTTCATTTTCACAGAGCTCAGCATTTATCTGCCTGTGTTCAGGTGACTTAAAAATGGGTAACTCTTATTGAGAAATCATTGTATTTTTTTTAGATTGATTTGGGCTATCAAACAAATAAGTGGATTTATTGGAAAATGATCTATTGTTTCCATAAAGCCTGCTTTTAGATATGATAAAGGTAAATTATTGGCTGATTTTTTTTAAAGAAAAGCATGTTTTATTTCTAAGAGCTTTAGGGAATTCTTGCTAATTACATTCATTGAAAAAAAAACTGAAATGTATAAAACAGTTGATTTGTCCTGTTAAGTTCCCATTTAATGGAATACAAAAGTTTTGCTTATTTAAAACATGTCAATACATTCAAACAATGTTGAGCATTAATATACATCTGTAATTTTAATAACTTTTCCTGTAAGTAAAAATTATATTCATATTAGTTACTAGAATAATTCCCTAATCTTATACTTTTTCTATGTCTCTAACTGGAAGAAAAAAATGAACAGCAACATATTGCCTAATTATCATTTTTTAAATTGTAAATCCTAAGACTGAAACAGCAATTAGGACTCAGAAGGGTGTATTATAAAAGAAAATATAATAAATATTCAATCAAGTAAACTATTGTCACTAGACAAAAACTGTTAAATCATCTAATCCATATTGCTTAAGAATGCGTAGTCACTAAAAGAAAACAAAGAAGTGCCCCGATCCAGATTCGAACTTGCAAAACAGGCAGCCCTCAGAACACTTCTAGCCGGCACACAGCCATCGGCCCTGCACGCGTTCTGGCAGACTGGCCTCATGCCTCCCTCCATCTCCCAAGCCAGGACCACGTTTGACTGTGACATGAGAGCAGTGCCTGTGTTGGGTCAGCCACACTTTAATATCAGATATATTTATATGAAAATACAAAAATCCACGCGTCATTTAGGAAACATATGATTTATTACTAGGAATAAATGATGTATATTACATCACATCATATTACAAACTCCATGAAAGCAGGTTTTTTGTTTTTTTTTGGTATATTTTGTTGATAGCTTCTTTGCCTGCACCAAGAGCAGGGCTGTGCACTCAGTGGAGCTCCAGGAAGACCAGATGGCATTCTGGATGGGATGGTTTACTCCGTGGCATTGCGACGAGCTTGAGGACCAGGGCTCCAGACCAGGTCGGGGCCCTGTTAGTGCCATTTATTCCATGAACATGGGAAGACAACCTCCCGGCAACACAATCATACAAACCTCGGCGACTATCTCCTCCTCTGATTATCTTGGAAAAGAACAGGGTCTGTCCCAATGAGACACTACTGTCAGGAAGTAACTATGGTTGTTTCTTCATAGTTAGGGCTTTTTGAATATTTTACTGGGACTCGGGTCAAAGCACATGCCTTGGATATTACTGAATAGACAGGGAAATGTACTTATCTAGAGGCATTTCTTTACATTTGAGTCAGGAAAGAGACCAAGATCCAGAAACATGTTGTTCTAGGGATGGTCAAGTCTGAGAAGGTCCCCTTATCTTTCCTCTGAAGATATTTTATTTACATCCCAAAGGGTAATACATC
Organism: Micronycteris hirsuta; assembly: GCA_004026765.1. NCBI lineage: Eukaryota > Metazoa > Chordata > Mammalia > Chiroptera > Phyllostomidae > Micronycteris > Micronycteris hirsuta. The sequence continues at coordinate 91,806 of PVJI01002458.1, forward strand.
AGGGTTCTTTTCCCTCCTCTTTCAGAATTTGTTTATATTCAGAGGTGAGGTGGCAGTTAGATCCTTGATACAATGTCGGGTTCAGAGTCTCAGGGTCCTTTTCCAGTGGTTTGACCCTGATATGCACATGTTGGCCATCTGGCTCTCATCCCAGAACTGGGACATTCGGGACAAGGAGGGAGGATGCAGCCCTTGCTCTATGTGATAATTCAACTTCCCCTATCTCAGAAATCTTGTGTTAATTTCAGGATACTATGAATAAATATACAGATATTAAAAACATATCAGTTACTGCATTAACACTGACAATATACTGTGTTTGACATACACATGAAAGAATCTGTAGAGCATGTTAATAGCTATCTTTACAATGGAATTGGCCTGATGGAAAGTAGCGTGGAGAGAGCCTGGTCTTCACGCTTCGTGCTGGCTCTTCTTCCACCCTCCTGCCCTCCACACAACCCTATTTCACAGGAGAAGACAGCCATTGACAACGCCCTACCTGACAAAAGCAAAGGCTATGGGTGAAGGTCAAGGGGAAGCCCCACCTTTGAACTCCCTCCCTCCTCAGTCTGGATGTATTTTGAATGTCGGTGGGGTGCTCCAAGGATTGCCATTTGCACAGGCATTCCCCCAAATAGAGGCACAGACTGGATAGAAATGGTGCTTTCTTTGGTAATTCATGTATTTGTTAGGTAACAGCTTGGAATGAGCGGCCAGAGGGGAAATAAAAGCCAGAACCTCACCATTGCAGTCTAACAAAGAACTTCATACACGAGGCTGGAAGCAAAAGGAAGACATGTCTCACCAATTAACTCAGCAGTCCTGAGCTCGGCTTGATGAGGTTGCCAGGTGTCCTGAGCATTCTGAGCAAATAGCACAGGAGGAGGGGAGAGTCCTCGGGACTGTGCTGGGAAAGGGACCTTCTGTAACAATTTCATTAGGACAAAAGCCTTTACTAACTGAGAGAGAAAGCCTTTGTAGCTGGATGTTATTCCCAAAGGGGAGAAGGAGGGGAACCTAGAAGCTGACTGAGGTACACAACCCCTGAACCCCAAAAGTGGGCATACTTAGATTAGCTAAGTACCTGCTTGTAGCCTTGGCTCAAGTGTATAGAACAAACTTATTAACAGACTTAACAATCTGACTAACAACTTTATGCGTGCCTGCTTGCAGCTTTGTGCTTGTGTGTCTCATAAATAAGCTTGCTATCCCATTTCCACCATACATCTTTTCTCTTGCTTGAATTCATGTCTCGCAGGCGAGACAAAAACCGAGACCAGGGGGAGAAGACCTCTTGACTTGGGTTTCTCTCTCACCACCCATAACATATTCAGCAAATAAAATTTATTAGTCATGTTTTTATTTCTATATATTGTGATATTTTGACAACTTAAAAATACCCTGCTGACTGTGGATTAGCTCCAACTCCAGGCAGAGCTAATGCTTAGAGTTTGGCAAAGGGTCCAGGTGTGAGGGAGCATCTCTGATATGTAAAATAACCAGTACAGAGCACACCTGTGCCATCTGGCCATACCCACCAGAGGCAGCATTTTTCTGCCTGAATCATCCCAGGGCCAGGTACCAGGCAGCTAGGGATCTCTGCTGTACCCCAAAGCCCACTGAAATTGTTCACACTCACCAATTCCAAAGTGTTGCCCCTGCCCTGCCTTGTGTTTCCCAAGGATGCCCCGATAAAAGCTACTGGACCAAGTTCTCCCCTTGCTCCTGCTTCTGCTTCCTGACAAACCCTGGTGTTTTCCCTGTGGCCCCATGTGGCTCTGCCTCTTGTTCTAGGGGAGCTGTGAGTAATGGTCGGCTTTTCTTTTCATGGCATTGACCTCTACATGTCATTACCCAGTCACTTTTATAAATTCCGGCCTAAGCATGGGTCTGCCTCTTCTGTTTTCCAGGACATGAGATATTCATTAAATTATAACTATCTTTTTCTCTCCCATCTGTGTTTTTACTGTGATGTTTCTTAAGTTGTGAGCTATCTTCATTTCTCCCTTCCTCTTTTCCTTCCTTCCTTCCTTCTTTCCTTCTTTCCTTTCTTCTCTTTCCTTTCTCTCTAACTAAGTTTTGGTTTACTGGACCATTCTAATCTGAGGGTCGATACCTCTCAAATTATTTAAATTCTGTGCCTGCTTCCTTCCTCTCTCTTCTCTTGCTGGCACTCAGATGAAACATGTGCTGTGCATTCTCTGCCTGCTATCACTTTAACCTCTCCTTCATATGACCCATCTATCTCTTCCTCTGTCTTTTCCTAATTTACACAGGCCATGTCTAAGAGAATTTATTTGTAGAAAACCTAAGAACTACACAATACATGAATCAACCAATGAATGCATAAATAAGTGGAACAACAAATTGATGTTTCTCTCTCCCCCGCTTCCTCTCTAAAATCAGTAAGTTTAAAAAAAAAAAAGGAACTGCACAAAAAATTTAGTGAGATCATCAGCATCAGAATTGAGTTCTCTTTCTTCGACATTCCTTTATTTTTCCTATGAAAGAACATGATTCAGTTAGCCTGGGATGTACTTCTTGCCAAATCTGAAACAAACAGAAATCTCAAGTTTCATCAAAATCCTGGGAAGACTAGAAATTGCAATCAATTTGGTCTATCCATGAGGTCTTCAAAATGCCCTGGGACCATTGCCAGGGTGGTCACCCCATGTGGCTGGCACTGGCACTCTGGATGCAGTGTGGGAGTGGAGTAGTCGGACAATTGACTCGGCTCCGATCCAATCCTTGCTGTCCCCCTGGGAGCCTGCTGGTGGGAGATTAGATTCAAAAGCTGGAAAGATGCTGTCATCTGGTATCTGACCTCTATATTCTGATCACATTCCTACTGTGATTCTTCTCAAATTGTCCCAAAAGGAATCAGGCAATTTAACTTTGTTCATTAACTCTTTGCCATAAAATCTGCTGCACTGACTCAGTAATGGGGTACATGCTTCTCCAAGAAGCTCTTCGCAACCCCCTTAGATTGTCACCTGCAAAAATCTCTCCTGTGGAGAGACAGTCTCTTAGCCTCCTTGTTAACAGTGGTTACCTGGTTAACATATATATCTATATTTGTCAGGGTAACTAACACGAGCAGGCACAATACACAAACTCTGAAATCTCGGTGTCTTAGCAGATTTAGCATATTCATCAAGTTGGATGAAAGTGCATCATCTGAAAAATCTGGCTTCTAAATTTTCTGTGCAAGTGTAAGATAGAGACTGAGCTTGCCTGCCGGTTCTTAATCTCATTTGCCCAGAAGTAATGCACCCAACTGGTATGTTGTTAGTCAACCAGAGAAAGTCACACGGGCCCTGCCTACTGTCAGAAAGGCTGGGGTAGTATGCTATACCGTTCTGTATTTGTGGAACATTCACTCTCTCTGCCACAAATCCCGTCAACTATCTACCACGCCACATGGTTTTTGTTCTGTTTTGTTTTGTTTTGTTTTGTTTTTAGCACCTCAAGGTTGTCTGTGACAACCAATTAAAAAAAAAAACATTTTCTATAGATTAATATCACCTGATAATTCCCAATGCCAGGCACTATGGACTCTATTTTAAAGACTGGAATTTCTCAGATGCAGGAGATTTGTATTAGCTTAATATAATATTTTATGATCCACTTTTCCTATAGTCATCTCTAGTTTCAGAAAAGAAACTTCTACCTGACAGTTTCAAATCTAGCTCTTAGAGGACTCAGTTTGAATTTTTAGAACAGGGCAAAAGTTCAGAAATTCAAGCATGCCATCACCAAACTTATTTCACTTCTAAAGAAGAGTATACATTGAAAGAATTATGGTCCACAAATAATTGAATGAAAATTTATTCCAGAATATAATTTTCTGAAATTGTTGTTTTAGAAGTTCATCAATGTAATGAACTCACATAATAAAAAGCCTACATTCCTATCTGAATCACGTATTCCTATACTTACCTCACCTATTGCAATTTTGAGCTCATTGGTATTCACTGGGTCCCTTTCACTGTAAGATGGTACTACTTAAACTCTGATGAAGAATGCTTCTAAATTCGTAGTGGTTAAAAGATCTGGTTGGCTATTCTCCCTGGAACAGATGTCATGGTCATGCGTTTGCTCATCCCTAGAGTGGCCACTTCACCCATCCAAGGTTTGCTGATGGGGGCAAGGAAAAAAGGGATGTCCATTGTTTGTATCAGTGGAGCTCCATGGAAAGACACAAGCGACTCTATGGAGTTAATTATTAACTGTGCATCAGGGGGTTTGGAGATAATGGACTAAGGAAGAATTTCCTGATTGATGGGGGAAATGATTCTCAGTTATGCTCATCTATCCTGATAGGAAGTGTATTGCTTAGTAAAAATAAAATTAAAAATAAGAATCAATCTACACTTTTATCACAAACTTTGAAGGAAATGTGTAAAACCAATATTTCTTTTATTTCAAATGCTCAGAAAATGACTTCAACATATCTTTGAGTTATCAGCTCAATGATTAATTCACATTATTAAAAATGATGTCTGAGTGCAAGGTAGGATAGGATGGTAATTCAAAACAAATGTAAGAACAAGCACAAATAGGTCCCAGAGCCTGATTCTGCTTTCAGGTTGTATGGGATGTCCAGCATGGTGCTGCCACTTCTTGGCCATATGCCCCTGCAAAGTTTCTTTACATTGTTTGTCCTTCAGTTTCCTCATCGGTAGGATGAGAGAGTTAATAATATTTAACTTATATTGTTGTTTAAAATGTTAAGTTAATGTATGTTATGGTATTTAGTACTATTCCTGGCATATTATAATTCAAAGTATCTGCTTATAATTTAGGTATAATATGGTGTTAATTTTTAGCAAGTTTTTATTTTCCTGACTAACAAAGGTTTGTTTTAATTAATATTACATAAGTTAATTATTGCTAGTAAAACAATAACCATAAAACATCTTCAATGCTTTGTATGCCTATGTTGTTTTTTTTGCAAAAGTATTTCTCTATATTTAACAACCAGACTGGATGTTCCCACTGACACTATTCATTTTGTATGCTTAGTTTATTTTTTTCCATGTTCATGTTCATATCTAAAAGTAATGTTTCATTCAAAATTTCCCAATTTTCACAAATTAGCCTTTGCTCTATATGTAATTATTCAGAGACAATAATAAGTGAGCTTCTTTATGAATCATAAATACACACTTCCCCAGTAAAGGAATGATAAGTAGGTACTTTGTTAGGAAATCTGTCTTTCAATTACATGATAAGGGCAAAAGTTTATCTTAACAGAATTAGGGGAGACCAACCATATTTACAAGAATGAATTTATGTATCTCTTCAGATTGACTTCTGAAAATCATATTCTTGACCACCATTAGTTGCAATAAATGTATTCTACTAGACACTCATCTCAGTATATCTATTACTTAACAATGAATGAGCAATCTAAATTTAACTATTCAGTTTGAATAAATGAATAACTTCATATAATAGGGGTAGGCAAACTTCCATCTATAGTCCAAATCTGGCCCACTGCCTATTTTGAAATAAAGTTTTGCTGAAACATAGACTAGTTCATTTATTTGCATATTGGCTGCATCTGCCTTTACACTATAATATCAACAGTAACCGTATGGCGTGCCCAGTTGAAAATATTGACTATTCATCCTTTTCCTGAAAAGTTTGTTAAAGCAGGTTATAGAATAGCACATTTGTTTTATAGGATGCGATTTAGGAACCTATCTTTAACATGCCATCAATTGCTTAAAATGCTATTTTAAATAATAATTGTTAACTTTGCAAACATATATAATCTTATAATACGCCAAGAATGACAGTTGGTGTTAGTTCAATGGATAATGACAGAGGGTTTTCTTTATATAAACATTGTTCAAAAAACATACTATTTCTAAAATTTAAAAAAGGATTTTGGAGGGTCATTCCATTTGATATCATATAAGGGTTTTTAATCTAAACTCTAAGATTTCAGATATGCAAATGTACATACAATTTTAAGCACACATACATGTATAATTATGGTCTTCATGTTGCTTTTGCGTGTGTCTATGTGTGTGTTTGTGTGTGGATGGCACGGTTTTGTGCATACATATGTGTGAAGCACCTGTTCTGTCTCTGTACAGTATGCTGATATGAATCGGGTGTGTGTGACTACAGTTTCTTCATGAACTCTTGTTCGTATTTTTAAAATCATACGATCTGGCTGTCTTCCCAACATCCCTTTCATCATTCTCATTAGCCTCACTAATTGTATGAGTCAACCAGAATCTCACACCCCAAATGGGAGAAACCCCCACTCCCTCTTGCTACAGGGATTGGCTCAGATAGCCCGTGCATGTGGCATTGTCATGGATGAAATGGTGGCTTCAACAATGGACGCTTCAGTCCAACTGAATCAATAAGATGTGAGGGGGAGTTTTCTGGAAATAAAATTTCTCCCCTCTCCTGAAACAGCTACAAAAAGCTAACAGTTTCTGGTGTGGTTTGCAGATGGGGGGTTACTGCTCTCAACACCCAGAGGGATGTTTAGGATTGGGAGGAGGTTGACCATGCGGAGTGTGGAGAGGGCAGAAATGGAATCCATGCTAAAAGAAGCAGATTTCTACTTCATCAAAGATAAGTCCATCCCTTTATGAGACAAAAACTAAAAAATTTTCTGTTTCTTAATCTTAAAATTAAGAGAGCAGCAGATACACAAATGTCAAACAGTTTGAATTTGGTTTCCTGCTTTTTATACATCAAAGATGCTTAACAGATACAGATATGTTATATTTTAATTCTCCAGCATAATGTAGGATTAACTTATTCATTTACTTAAAGCAATCTTAACAAACTATACATCATTGGCATAAACAGATTATTGAGATCTTTAAACGTGATATAATTCCTGTTTTATATTATAACAAAATCGTACCAATATAGTGCCTGACGCTGCCATATTATGATGAGTAAGAAATCTTTGCCAACAATTGTGTTAGAGTTTTGGTGTGTAAACTTCCTAAACATTGAAAATAAACTTAAATTTAGTCTTCTGCAGGTACACTGGCTAAAATGTAGTGCCATGAAATAGAAACTATTGGTATACAAAGAAGCATTTGGCATTTCATAATCCTGTATTTTTAGAAAATCAGTGTGTCCTGGAAGGAAGTTCATTGAAAATGAAATAAGGTTCTAGTCTTCTGTGGTCTCTGACCGTTCAGCTGTAGAGGGGAAATACTGATGTCTCCAGGCGGTCTTCCCCAGCATGCTCTGCTCTTCTCACTGCCTTCTCCATCTCTGACGTCAGTGACCTTACCCCCTATCAGAGGTCATCGTGTCCTCCTGCCCCCTAAAGGGTTAAATACTTTTGAGTTAAGGGGGCTTTCCCACACTAGAGTACTTGCATTTTAATAAGGAACTACTGGAGACTGTAAAACCTGTTGGACTTTGGGAAAACAATTCTACTATTGCAAGGTGAGGCGCTTGCAATTTAACTCCCAGTAAAATGAAATTCACGATGTGGTCAGGTGCATAATGCAACCTTGGGCAATGCCAATCCTGTCTGAGCAAAAAGAAAATGAGGGACTTGACAGTACTTCAAAGTTGCTTTTACTCCATGTCTGTAAATGGCCTGGACTTAAGTATCAGAAAAAAATTTTCTTCCCCAAACCATTTTACTAAAATTTTACTCCAGCCAAATTTTTCCTTCTAAACTGTGCATTCGTAGATGCAGGCACCAGCAGCTGTGCATCCGCACAGAGTGACTCACTCGCTCCTTTTCTCCCCAATGTCTGAGTGCACAGACTGTTTGGTGCCCTGTCAGCAATCTGTCCAAACACCAGTGTACATAAACCGGCAATGTGCACCTTGGTGCCGGCCTGTCTTTCAAACAGAAATTACTAATTGTCTGGAAGGAGCAATACCTGCTATTATCTTCCCTGAAAAAAATTTTCAAGCACTAAATAATTCAAATATAAATGCCTTGCTTATGCTTGGTCTAGTTTTCAAAAATGGCATGCTTTTACAAGTCCCACTGAGCTTCCAGAGGATGGGAGATATGATAAGACATGAGCAGGAACTAAAAACACCATAGAAGGAGAAAGAGAATCCCCAGGGAGTGTTGTAAATGAAAGAATTGTATGTGTGACACAGAGACATGGACAACAGTGTGGTGATAGCTGGAGGGAAAGGGGGTGGGGGGAGGTGGGGCTGGGCAAAGGTGGGATAAAGGGGACAGGTGTTTTTACTGTGGGCGATGGGTGCACCATGCAGGGTGCAGATGACGTCTTGTTGCGGTATGCACTGGAAACCTGTATGGTTTTATAAGCCAATGTCACCCCAATGCAGTCAATGAAAATAAAGAGAAAAAGAATAATTGTACTTTTAAGAGAAATGAAGATGAATAGCAATAATCAAAAAGGGTGTAAGTAGAAGATGCAAACTCTATGTTTTGTGAAGATGACGTATAAGCTGAAGAGAATGATAGTGGAGTATAGAATAGAGCAATTATGTTTGTGTAAGATGTAATTTAACTTTATTACTGAAACAATTAAAAATGACGTGAATGTGCTTTAATGAGGGTCGTCCAGTTATTGTATAGAGAAGGCTCACATGAAGATGATATCCATACAAGTTCTAGATCTGATGGCAATTTGGTTGGGAAAACACCGGATATTTGTATGCTCTAAGATTGCTGAAGATCATGACCACTTATGGCTGATGTTGTTGAGAGATATAAATAGAGGCATCATTTCGATGTAAGGAAAGGGGACATTTTCATTAGTGACTAATCTTCCCAGCAGAAACCCACAGCCGAGTGGCTCTGGTGGAAGTGTCTTGGCCCAAGGACAAGTACAAGATGACATCACAAAGCCATGACATACTTCAGTGCCCTTCCAATGACTAGGACCACACTTTTCCCATGGAAAGCTATACAAATAATTGTTGAGTGATGTCGATTTTCTAGTTAAGGCAATAACCCATCAGAAAACATGCATATATAATTCTTATTACTGATAAAGAGCCAAGAATAAGGAAGTAAGAGAGATTTCTGGTCATTTCCCAAACTTGTTTTATATGCTTAACTAAAGTTGCAGAAACGTATTTTTCTTACCACATTGAATGATTTCTGGTCACCGGTTATATCAGGTTTACTTAAATACAATGTGATATATCTAAGACTATCAAACAGTGAAAAAAAGTTATTTGAATTAATGTTCATATGAAAAGATTTTACTTTTGCAATATATATTATGTAAATGAGCTATGGTTCAATTTTTATTATTTTAAAATTCCAAGGAAAATGACAACGGACATTAAGGTACCATCGTTTTTGTCCTGGACATTTATAAAACAAATCTCGTCATCTCAGCCTCTAGAGTTCTTTTCTTATCCAGGAAAGCGAACACCATTTGCATCCCTATACCTCTAGGTATTCTTTCTTTGCGAACCTTACAACCAGGAACATCTGCCAGTTTTACTAGAGGAGCGGCATTGGGTGTTACAGGACACTGATCACCTTACTTAGGGGAACTGCGATTAAAAAAAAGGACTTTTTACAGGACATTTGATTTAAGATCCTGGGTTCAATCATATTACTGAACCCTTGACAGTTTCTTGAATCAATCCATTCCTTAATTACGATTCTGCGCTGGCCAGATTCTTTGTCAGTGTCTACGTTACCGCCGGGTTCTTGAAAACCAGCCGGGTTAAGAAAGGGAATGGGAGATTAGTTGAGCTCTGGCAGTCATCTAACTGGACTTTAATTGTTTGGTTGTTTCCCTGAGTTGCTTAGAAAACTTGTCCAGTGGGCAAGCGATGATTTTTTATCTTGTTCTCCATTAGATCTGTTCTACTTGCTATTGAAATGGACACATACTGGTGTCTAATCGATATTTATTAAGTAAGTGATTTTTCCCTCCCCACTATAGTAAAAGAAAATGAACAGAGGAAAGCTGTCTATGAAAACAGCCAGAGGTATGTTCAACAACGTGCGCCCACCAGGTCAGGCAGTGGCAACAGAGAACCACAGAAATGCTACGGAAACAGGCAACACAACCCTTACATGCATGAAGTTCATGCTGGTGGCATCCATAAGAAAAGAAAGACATTTTCAGAGTTAAATTTTGGACTTAGATAGCCTGAAGGCAGTGATAATATTTGATAATTAATTCGGATGCTGGGTTCATAGTCGCTTACTTTGTTATTTTGCATCATTTACATATATGCATCTTAAATTATTTTGCATGTGCATCACAGTACAGATACTTGTTTTAAAAACATATAAAATATTCTCATTTTATGTACCTTAAAAGGATTAACAGACCAAAAGCACATACGCAGTATCTACCCTATTTAGAGACGTTTTTCTGATGGGGAGAGTCCTTGCCAGAAGGTGGCAGTGTGACGCTTTCTTTTCCAAATGACATGAAGTTGTTTTTAAAATGTCAAGGTGTAGCCCTTTCTAGATGCAGGCCTCAGGGCCACGTTCAGTCCTGCAACTTACTCCTCAATGCTGGCGATGTCCCATTAGGAGATTAACTGCTTAAAAGGCAATGCTAATGTGAAGGTTTTAATTGGGAGGTCCTGAGCAGATACTTTTATCTAGAATTCCTGTTCTCTTTCTATGATGCTTGGCCTTTCCAAATAGTGCCCATGATTTCTATCTGTAGAAAATAACTTGTATATGGGATAATAGTGCACTTTCATATTTTAGATCTATATCAAAAGCTGTTTAATTTTTTTGTAATCATTTAATGCATTGACTTAGTATAAAGAAAACCTGCATTCTTAGCCATTTCTTTGAAGAAACGATCTTTAGCAATCATTTAAGTATAATTGATTATAAAAAAACAAATCCACATGCAAAAGAATGAGGAGTCAACTTTAGTTTCCTGTAGGCTAAGAATGGGAAGTGGCTGGTAGTAACATTTATCAGAAAGAAAAATGAGTTATGCCTTATTTTGGACTCGACATTACACTCTAATAGAAAACAATCAGGAAAAAACTAAGGATTTATTAGGGAGTAATGTTATATCATAATAGTTTTAAAATAATTAACTGTTTAAAACATATGTGGGCACATAGACATGAATAGGGATTGGAATTTCTAATGCTTAGTTGTCATCTTTTTTTTTTTTTGAGGCAGGGGGGCCTAATAACAAAAAATGCTACATGCTATTTATTCAGTGTTGAACTGGGTATGTGGCTGTCTGACACTTGTATAGAGTTCTCTCCAAAGCCATCAGCGGCCAGAGTTAAGCATAGGAGTTCCAAGGAACATTTAAGTAGACTAAATGCACTGGATCAAGGAAAATATGGCAAAAAAGACCCAAATTCAAAATATATATTATTTTTTTCCAGCAATATAAAGCCAAGTCCAACATAGGACTTGATTAAATTCAGTTAAGTGTAAAACATATGTTCTAAAGTTTACAGCATAAAGTGAAGTTATCTGTTTTAATCATCCTTAAAAATACTATGTTGTAGGTTAGTTAGCTTTATGAATAGTTCCTTTCCAGGTTTCAGATCAATTATTTCCAGTTAGTTTCTGATTATTCATTTTCCCCTATTATTTATTAAATGCATGTTTTCTGAGTATAAATCTGTTTTCTTGGTTGTTTGGGACTTTGACCTATATCTCAAAGTGAGAAACCCTTACATTTTTCCTTTACGAATGTCATTATATTAATGTATAAGTTCCTTCAATGGTTCCATGTGACTCAGCATTATATTGTTATTTTGTCTTGAGTCAAATTAATCAACACTTGAATAACTTTCAAAAACTGTGCCTCAAGAGGTGTCAAACTATTAAATATTTTTCTATTATAAGGACTGAGAATTGTTCACTGCAGAGAATAAAGTGCCACTTTTGCATATATTACACAAACATTTTATGCTTCATGAAACCACAATAAATTTTCTTGCTGATTACTTGTGTAATCTAAGGACCTCCTGCTGTTTTATAGAGTCTTATTAATTTCATTCAAGTAGTAAAATTAGCACCTGTAGAGAACCCTTTACAATTTCTTAACTTTTATCATATTAGTAATAACCTACTTCGTGTATAATAGAACAGTTGCTTTTCTCTATTTAGCTTTGGTGTTCTTTGCATTTAATTGTTTAAAGAAATAACGGTGGTTTCAGAACTATATAGCAAGAAACCTTAGCCTTCAACACAATCAGATTTAACATAAATCAGACTCTGAAGTTAGTTAAGCATTCCGGACTTAAAAAGAAGGAATTTGACATGTCCTTTGAAGGATAACAGACTTGGATATAATATAACAATTATGGAATAATTTTCTCAATAGCACACTCCTGGCCTGAACCAGTTGAAAGAATCTCTTTTGTGACCATGTGAAAGGAACTGAGGCTCTACAAAATGTTATTGTCTCCTTTAGAAGCATTTCGTGTTTACTGCAACCCATTAGCCACATATGTATTTGAAATAAGCTGAACTATTCTCTGAGAAAATCTTTCTTTGTTACATGGTGTTGCCTTCCAACCCAGGGAGAGACACAGCAAAGGCATGAACCTGAGTCTATGGGGTACATTGAAGGAAGGTTCAAGAATAAATGCATTTGGGGGCAGAATGGTTTATGGGGTAGAGAAGAAAAGCCACTCTTACTAAATTCCTATTGCCAGGCCATCTGTTGGCTGACTTCCCTGCAGTTTCTCGTTCACTCTCACTCTGAATGTCATGCAGCCTAAGAAACATGACTTAGGTCATTCAGCTTGACATCTGCCAAGGCTTTGGTAGCCTGAAGCCTGAACTCATGGTTGTCTCACACGGAACATATTGTTTCCAGGGAGAGAAGGAAACAGCCTCTGAGAACACCAGTCACGTTGTGTGCAGACTCCCAAATAGAGGGTCAGCTTGTTTTCTTTTCCTTCTTTCCTCTTCTGTTCCACCCTTTCTCTCCACCCTTCTGTCTTTTCACCTTGGCTTTGAGTTTTTCTTTGATTTGAGGCAAACTCCCTCATTTGTTTAAGCTGCAGTGGTGTGCACATAGAATATGCACCAAACCAAAAAGTGTACAATAAAGCATGGGACCTGAAGTGAGAACAACTGGATTTCAATCCCAGTTTTAGTTCTTCCTGCCTTCTTGGACTTGACCCTGGTAGAGCATGTCTTCACACATATTTCACTGTAAGATGAGGGTAAGAGTTACTGCTTAACAGCATCGTGTTGAATTGAGTTAATATGCTCCATTGCCATGGAGTCTGCCATTTAATAAGTGTAATATAATATGTAAAATTATATAAGACAAAATATTTTATTACTTTTCCTACTCTAGCTTGCTCACCTCTCATTCTTCCACTTTTAATAACAGCACAGATGTCATGAATCAGCTTCCCTGAATGATGCTTTCAGAGCAATGACGTCCATCCTTCTGTATCATTCCCAAGTTGTCCCTGAGGAGACCCATTGCCTGTTGTACTTATTCATTTCATTCATTGGTTTGCCATGCACTTCATTCACATTTGGAGAATTTCTGTATCACAGATCATGTATATCCATTTTAATACATTCCCTCTTTTTCTCAGTTCTCTAATCATCTCTTTGTCAGCGCTAGAAACTTCTTTTTCTTCAGCTTTTCACTTGCTTAGAAGACTTAAGAATAGACCATTGGTTATACTTTCTGGAGTTTTTAATAGAGATCTTTACTAAATATGTGTTTCTAGCAGATACAGGCATGCAATTAGTAACTGAAGCCTTGAGGGTGGATAGAGGAAACCCAGTGGGGAAATAGGAATGCTGGAGCGCATAGAAGGGGCTGAATGTGCAAAAGTCTGAGAAAGCAGAGTGAGAGGCTGAAATTCATGAGGCATTTCAGATGTATACTTTCAAATGCTGTGGAGGTTAAGCAACATGAGAGTGAAGAAAATCATTAAATTTAGCGACATCGTGTCCATGGATCTCCCGGCATCCTCTTGCTGTCATCTCCAATGACATTTTGGGCTCCTCCTGAAAAGATGGAAGGAGTTTGATTTGGAATGTGGCCCGAGACAGGAAAAATGGCATTGCTTTTGCTTTCCCTAGAGAAATGGAGTAACAGATGACTGTATATCATTGAGGTTTTCTGGCTTCTGTTTACTCCGAGGAGTAGAAGAGAGTTAGTCGAAAAGAGCATTTGGAGAGAGTGGAGAAGGTTTGCAGTTCTGATTGAGAAAGGGAGGTCATGCTGAGGGGAACAAGGGAGTGAACTGTAGTGACTGAAGAGGAGTTGATGTGAATAGTTGTGGTAAATGATCAGGGCTGGCTCTGGCCTTCCTGGGCATGAATGTTCTCTAGCAGTAAGAGCAGTCTTATGCCGACCAAGAGACGGGGGAGAGTTTTCTTTATTCATGGATAAATGGCACTAAGTTTGTGTAGTTAAAGTTTAGAGGGCAACTACAGTTAACAATATTATACTGCATATTTGAAAGTTGCTAATGGAGTCAAACTTAAAAATTTTTATCAAAGAAAAAAATATCTGTAACTCTGTATGGTAATCGATGTTAACTAAGTTTACTGTGTTGATCATTTTGCAATATCTACAAATATCAGAATTATGTTGTACACCTGAAAGTAATATAATATTATATGTCAATTATACCTTAAAAAAGGTTAATGGGGGAAATAATTATGTTATAATGTAAATAAAGGTCAACTTAAAATTTTCAACATTACCTTTTCCTTTTCTATTCCCTGCATTGAAACAGTATTGTTTCTCATATTTTTATTTATGGTTTATTTCAACTTTAGGTTGCATTGGTAATGTGTTGTAGCATAGTTTTCTAGCTACTATTGCTATGTAATAAAACACCCCTTACTTTATGGCATAAAATAACTATTTTATAACATACATAAATTCTGTGAGTTAATAACTCTTCCAGGAAACTGTACAAGAAAAAAAAACACACTGAAAATGACAAGAAAGACCTGATTTAAGACTATTACAATAGGAGTGAAGACTTTTGCAATAGGCAGAGAGACTAAACTCAACTGAGGGGGACTTTAAGGACTTCTTGATCAGCAAGGGGTTGAGCTTAATACATTGATTTGCAGAAATAATGTGGTTATAAGTATTCAGACATGCCTGGTGCTGAGGACTGCTTTGGGGAAAGCAGAAAACGAGGCGGTGACTATGTGAGTAGGATTGGTTGGGGAAGTGGTAATAGCGGTCGTCATGTCGGTAGGCAGAAGCCCCCTCTTCTCTTTGGTGAGATCTGTAACCATATCAGGTTAGAGATCATCTGCTAAAATGCTGTGTAATAATAAATTGCCCTCAATTATTTCTTTCTCAGTTTTGCAGGATTTTTCTACTGTACATGACACTGTAGGAGAACCCAACTCTCAGAATTTTACAGGCTTTGTAAGCAGCCACGCGGGAAGGTAATATTTGGTGTGTAACCCACAAGTATAGCAACAATCCAAATTTTATACGTTTTGATAACTTTTCACATATTTTAAACATTTTTAGATTTATAGGCAACAGCAATTTTAGATTTTCAGAAAGGTCAGTTAAACTACCCATAAAAGCGTATATTTAAATTTATACTATTTTTACAATAAAGCTTACAGTCACATTTTGAGTCAGGTTACATTTAGATGCAAATTTCCCAATCTCCAGTGCAATCCAGAGTGAATGACTGTGCAGCACGAATCAGCGGGACACTCTGTCTCATCCCCCAGGCCACCTGGTGTCATGATGGAGTGGACACTCATCACTGCCTTTGATGAAAGTCAGTGGTTTGACAACGCACAAAACAGAAAGAATGACGGAAAGGACCACAGATAGAAATGTAAAACTTTGGTAGGTAACTAGTACACTTTCTGTTGTTCAGTTGTTGGATTTGCAGTTTTGCTGTTTGTGGTCTGGGTAACCCCATGAGCCAACATCTTACTACTATTGGCAGAAGCAGAGTTCAGATGTAGTACTTTAAGAGCTCAAAATAAGAAAATAAATAAATGAAAGTTTTCCATGTAAAGAAAATATACTTGAGTAGAACATTTCTCCAAAAAATGTTCGTGATATGAGATGCCATGAAGTTGGGACTATGGAGGAGAAAATAAGTCATGGTCATTTATCAAGGACCCAATTTATCTTCCTCGTTACTTTGCAAAGTCATCAGTTTGATTCCGGGTTAAGCCTGAGCACCAGGTAGTCTACCTTTATTGTTTTGTAGGAGCAAATGCTGCATGGGACTCTAACTATGTCTATATGGTTTCACTGAATCGGCATTCCAATTACTTTTATCCATATTTCAAATGTCAGAATGATCTGACTTCCACATAAATAATAATAGGATACACAGGCATTAATGATTTTACAAATATGTATGTATACCCTTTCCATTTGCATACAATGCACATAGATATATTTTATAGATTTCCTATGAAAAATTGATAATACATTATCTCTCTAGTACCATATAGTACAACTTTATATTCTCTTATGACAAGCAGGGGGAGAGATAAAACTATTTATTAAATCACATTTAAAAATAATATAGCCATATTGAGCTGGGGAAAGTAGTGTTGGAGATAAGTTAACTTAATAATTGACTGGTTTTTCCACTTCTGTGGCATGCATGTACATACACTGTGAGTCACTAAGGCAGTACCTGTGTGCACAGGTAAATATCCAGTGGACCAAAATCAAAACACAAGCTAGAGAATCCCAGGCATGAAGATAGCTCAGTGAGACTCGAATCCAGAATTACCCTCTATATTAAAAACCAGGTGTCTGATTCCCCACGTTGACTTAATGTCACATTGTAGAGACTTAGTGTTTGATGCTCCACATAGCTAAGTAATGTCATCCCTATTCCTTACTCGGCTCTTTCTTTCTCCTCCTCCTACTCCCTGCACATTCTTTTGCCTACCCTTCTTATTCAAAGAGTGAACATAGTAGGTCTCCATTTAGTCTGCATTGCAGGATTTTCCTCAATTTTTATTTCATTTTCTGTGTACTTAAAAAATTGTCATCAAGAAGAGAAAGAAAAGTATCTTTCTGAACGACAAGGTAGAGCGTGCCAGTTAAATGAAAATTAAACTGGTATTCTGCACATTTCCATTTCCATTTCAGCATCCATTGTTCTCTGATACATAAACTCTTTGGATCTCAACAGTGAACAAAAAGGCACACTGTGTGTTGAGGTTGTAACTAGCATAAAATAATTAAGTGAATAAACAAATACAACAACAGGGAAAAAAGGTAGGAGGAAGGGAGAAAACTCATATTGATAATGTAGATTCTCTCATAGGCTGTGGAAATAAAGGGATAGTATTTGCTCAATTAAAATGATTTCAGTAGTATATGTATTCTGTGCACTATTACGGAATTTTGGATACCGTGCTTGAAGATTAGTGCTGAGTGACAGTTACCCCAGCCTTCATGAAGTTTCTGTGAACATTAGAGGTAAGGAACAGAATCCATCTGTGGAAGTGGTTTCCACGTGCTGTCTGTAGAATAACCTGTGTGTGTGCTTGATCGACACACGTATGTGTGACTGGGGACAGTGAGTAAATCACAGTCATCACTGTGATTGAGTGTAAATGTTCTGAAATGTGTCTGTATCTTGCACATCCTTATAAGATGAAGACATTGATTACATACTAAATTAGTCGTTATAAAATTGAAAACTAAGATACAAAGTAGGTAAGGCAGAAAAGTACATTCTTTTTAATAATGATTTAAACACAATTTGTTAAAAAGTTGTATAAAGTGTGAGCACAGAGGTTTTAAATTTCAGTCATTATAATTCATGCCTGACATGAATCATTTTCTAAAATTAATTTATTAATTACAGCAGTTAAGTGTAATTATTCTACCTATTAAAGACTTTTATTATTACTTTTTAACACCAAGATAGATTCAGTGGAGGATAATTACCATAACAATAATTCAGCACGTATTTTCCCATCCGCTTGGTATTACAATGTTCTCCAGAGTGCCAGCGTCCACATCAGTCATTCGCGAGCTTGCCTGTCGTTCAGTGCAGCCTTCTAGAAGCAATTAAAAGAATAATATTTTTTTTTTCTAAAGAGAACTGAGGAGGAAACGTCCTTGCCCTGATTTCTATTTTGGTTTTAATAAGAGCACTAAATAAATTAAGGGAAAAATGGAAAAGCAGAAGAAGAAAAGTTTATCAAATAATCCTGGGTACCAAACATACACACACAAAACAAAAATCAAAAATTTGTATTAGTAATGAAAGGACTTAGAAAACCGGCATCCTCCTGAGCAAGAAACCTCAAGTCAAGGGCAGATACCTCTATATACACCGTTTCCACTGAGAACATCACAGCCAGTTAGCACAGCGCTGGACGCCTCTTATCACGCTCAGTAATCGTCTCTGTGAGGATGGGAAAGCCCAGGGTGGTGAGGCCTGCCTCCTCGGCACTGCGCTTCGACATCGCACTAACTGTGCTTCACAAGCAGTGTGTGTTAATACACACTCACACAGCACAAATGGAATTCTAAAGAGATTTTTGAACATTTGGGGGTTATAACTATCCCTGGGTCTGATAAAATAATAGGCCCTAATTCCATGAATACCTAATGCCCACACATTTTTTTAAATGCAGATTTCACAGGATCTTATGTATGTACCCTAAGTTAAACCTTCAAGCCTTATTATTTTTATAGATCATTTCCTTTTCGCCTGTCATATTGCGCAAGCCTATGATTGATAAAGACAAACAGAGAAGGTTGATTTTTCTATTTCTTTTCTATTTCTACTGACTAAAAAATGGTCAATATCTTTAATGAAATAAATGATTTTGCTTTTCTATTTAACTCAAATTCAAGGGAGAGAGTAAGGGCAGCGCATGCCTAGCTACGAATAGCTGTCCCGGCCCATCTCCCCGGCCGCTTGCACTGTGTGAAATACACATGTAACACGCACTCAATCTTCACAACCTGTGTCCGGACACACTTGTCCCAGGCCATTCTTTACACTTCATTCTGACTACTTTCTAATATCCAGGTTTTGCTCTTGCTGTGAATTGACTCAGATGACATTTTGCCTCCTATGTAAGAGAAATAGAAAGACTACCTCAATCTTAGAATGACAGGGAATTTAGCATACACGATACTTTCTTGAAATAAATACTTGACTTTTAAATTCAACCAAATACATGATGAATAAAAATAAATAATTCAGAAAGTGACTAAGTATCAAAAGCCCTTTTTTGATGAGTATTGAATCTATTTCTGTATTGAATTAAAACTCAACAGAGTGAATATATTAAATATTAAGAAATTAAAATTATTATCATATTAAAACAAATTAAGTGCTTAGAAGATGAGTGAAAATGTCAGCACTAACATTTCTAAAATTTTCCAGCGAGGCATCATAATACTGTCTAAAGTTGAAAAAAAAGAAATAGAGGTTTAAAGGAAATGTATGTATTTACACAGAAAGTACAATGACACCTAAACATGGAAGAAACAACATTATCAATACGAAAGTGGGAAGGCATTCATAAAGAAGATTATAAAAGTTAAAAGGGAACCTAAATGGTTATCGAGTATCAAATTTACATTTTCAATATTATAAAAATAAATGAGTAAAATTACATAATACTAAATAGATTTGACATAATTGTAAATGTGATAACTGATTTATTGAAATAAAAGAGGTACCAATTTTGAAGTAAATATAATATATAATAATATGATACCATAGTGAAAACTGGAAATAGTCTAAATATTTAGCAACAGAAATAATTAAATGAATTTTGATAAATCCTATACATTGAATTTGTTTCCATTTAATAAATGAATTCTCAATGAAAAGTGTCAGCATAAACTGCCAGCCATGTATATGTTGTATGGATATTCCTCCCTCTCTCCCTCCCTCCCCTCCCTTCTTCCCCTCCCTCCCTCCCTTCCTTCCTCTCCTTCCTTCCTCCTTTCCTTCCACTTTCAGGAACTAATTAACTATTTCAGGATCATATCACTATGCAAGATTCTCTGAGCAGGTCTCTACAATCTCCCTTCCTTTTGACTGAAATTCAGAGTTATACTCAGCAAAGCCTTGAAAGCATCTCCCCGGGCTTTCAGGAGCCACACTAGGTCCCCTGTCATGCTCCTGGAGGTTGAGAAGTTTTTCATTAGTCCTGTCTGAAGCCGAGCTGCCGGATCCCTGCAGGCTTCCCTTTCCCCAGCAGGCATTTCTTTAAGGCAAGCAGAGACCCGAAGAAGTGAGTGGCCGGGCCCCTCTCAAAGACAGCAGGCACATATCCTCACCACGGATCCTTCCATGGAACTGATGGGGCATCAGCATGGAGCTACCGAGGTTTCTGAGCTGACCAGTTGCTGTCATACGAGTGGGTGTATCCCATGACCACGTGAAACACTTCTGAGCCATGTGATCTAGTCCACTGACGTTGCCACTGTTCGAACCTTCCCCCTGTGTTCTCTTAAAACACATGTGCCCGAAGAACAGGGGGTCACAGAGAAAGGCTCTCTCTGGTCTGTCTTCTCCCAGCTGGCTTTTCCATCCCTCGGCCCCGAAGACTGGACGTCCCAGAGGTCCCTGACCTCCTTTCCACATTCGAGACTCAATGTATATTTTCCTTGATTCACTTTATTCTTTTCTTTGTCTTTTCATGGAATAAAGTAGTTTATTGCTCTCCCCTTTTGTCTATTTAGTCTGTGTTTTAGTGGTTGCTGATCTATTCTGTTTTCAGTGGTTGTTCTGGAGCAAGGTTCTTAACCTCAGCACTTTTGAGATTTTGATATATTGTGGAGAGTCTGACCTGTGCCTTGTAGAAATAAGGTAGATAATTTGAGAGCTGGTTGAATTATTTTTGAAAAGGGAGACACAGAAAATATTGTGAATAATATTACAAAATATTTATTTCTGCTAAACTACTTTATTAGGAAATTAAAACAAATGCAGAATTGTAGATATAACTTAGGGATCTAATACATTCACTGTCATGGATAATATATAATTAATGTTGTTAAGAAGCTTATAGCATAGTGAAAATTAAATAACTTTATAATATATAAATCGAGAGTTTATTTGTCAGTCACAATCAGTAATATTTTATTGTGATTCTGGTACATTACTTAATTAGAATATATGTGAATATAGCTTTTACGTTGTACACTATGTTTCAGCATAAGAACACATCTCTGTAAGTGCTAAATAAAAGAAACAAAGTAGGATTAAATTATAGTCATTTACATTCTGAAAGAGTACTACTTTTATTTCCATGGTAGTCAACCCAAAGCTATATGCTAATTATAATGCACTCATCATTTCACCCAAGGAAATGAAGCTGTTAAAATATTCAAAATGACAACAAAAAAGTTTTGTTTGCACTGAGGTTTTACCAGGAGAAATCTGACAGAAGAACTTGTCCTGGGCAATCAATCATGGTCGTATACAATGGTATTAATCACCTCGTGGGCCAGGTGGTTTGTCTTCTCATCATCTTTGAGGTTTAGATATTTAAAACCGTTCAGCCAAGACGCTCTTCATGTAAATGAACCATATGTTAAAAGTTTGCAGTGTTGCCAAGGTGTTGTTAAGACTTGTTCAAGGTAGAAAGTCTGGCTCATTATGCCTGTGTTATTGTGGAAGAACAACTTATTGCAAGTCCTTTGTAGGGAGTTCAAAGGTTCAAAGTTTATGAGTGAAAGTAGCATGGCTGTTTGGTTACTGCAGCTTCCTCCTTGCATGTGGCGTGCCAGAGCGCGGGCCTGGCCCCGCATTCTTGTGTGGGATTTGCCCCTTGTCCTGGGACTGGTCAGGTCAATTGCATGCTGCCGAGAGAGGGATTTCCTTCTGGAAAAACTGGATAGCTATCTCTTCAGTATCTATCATTGGATAACATGATATTTTTTTTTATTATGCAGTGATTGCTTTCATCTACAAACTTTTATCAATGTTTTATTATTTATTTTTCATTTTAAATGTCAAAATGTTTTTATATGATTTCCAAAATACTATGGAGAAATTCCTTTTATTTAGAAAATGGTGTAATAGCACTATTCAGTTTTGATCAGATCAGGTTCAAACAGCTGAAAGTCAAAAAAATAATTACATTAGATGATTTTCTAAAAAGGGCATATACATGTAAACTTTGTAAATTTCCAAAAAAAAAAACAAAACCCACTAACTCAAAAGATATATCTACTCCCATATTCATTGCTGAATTATTTGCAGTACCCAGGATATGTGAATAAGCTAAGTGTCCATCAGAGGATGAATGGATAAAGAAATTGTGATATTCTTTTACATGCAATGGCATATTATTTAGCCATAAAGCATAAAACTTTGCCATTTTCACCTACATGGGTGACCTCAAGGGCATTTTGCTGAGGGAAATGAGTTAGACAGAGGAAGACAAATACCATGCGACCTCTCTTATATGTATAGTCTAAAATAAGCATACAAAACTGAAGCTGGTCAACACAGAGAACAGATTAATGGTTGCCAGAGGTGATAGTTCAGGGCAGGGAGTGGGTGAAGAGGGTCAAACAGTTAAAAAAATGAATTTAAAAAAATTCCACAAGAAGGTCTTTGGTATAAAAGCAAAGGTTCATTCCAAAGTTAAATTTCATCTTTTAACAAAAAATGGGGAAATAGCTACACAGAAATTATATCTCTATCATCTATTTGTATTTGTGTCTAAGAGGTATGTTTATATGCAGGGTGGGATAAAAGTAGGTTTACAGTTGTTCATATAAAAATTAATGCAATAATCAATAAATAATAATTCAAGAATAAACTCAGTTTGAAGGACTCACAACTGTAAAGCTTCTTTTGCTCCACTTTATATGTGTGTGTGTGTGTATGTTTATATATACATACTTTTTATTCTCTAGTTTTAGAATCAGGGTCAAGCTAGTTTCACAGAATAAGTTGAAAAGTATTTTTTTTTTCATTCTGAATTCTGTAAGAGTTTCTAGGATTGATAAACTTTTCTACCTTAAATGTTTGCTGGGAAGAACCAGTGAACCCGCGTGGGTTGGAATTTTCTTTGGGGAAGATGTTTAAATGACATGTTTCTCTAATCATTTATATTTACATTTTAATCATTTTTATAATTTTCATCTACTAAGCAATTTATATTTGCCTCAGGGCTGTAGTGTTTATTGGCATACCGTTGTTTTTTATATCCCCATATTAAGTTTTTAACCTATGATGAATCAGAAGTTATGTTCTATCTTTCCTGTCTAAGATTAGTAATTTCTGTTGTTTCTTTTTCATTATGAGGCTGCCCAGATTTTTGGTAAATTTTAGATCTTTCTAAAAAACTAACTTTTGATGTCACTGATATGCTCCACTGTTGATCTATTTCATGTGCTATGACTCTTTATTTTTTAGTCAACTTATTAGGTCAATCAAATCTTGTCAAATTTAATAAGGTTTTGACCATTATTTATCCCAATACTTTATGCTTCTTCCTCCTCTGAGACGTTTTATGAGACAATATTTGGAAGGTAAGTTAGCAGGAAGAATTCAAAAAATAACTCTTAGTTTTCTCACAATCGTAAGTAGGAGGGGATGAGCCAGTTTGCACTGGGAGTAATTTAGGGGTGCGGAAACAATTCCTGACCTAATGGAATGGCAGTGGGAGCAGAGAGCTGGGTCACGTGAAAAATAAGTTAAAAAATGAACACGTGACAGTGAAGAATATTGTGTGTGCAAGCGTGTATGTAGTTTTTGGTGCTTTTACTCTATGCTTTGCATTATTTTTGGAAAGAAACAATGGATTCTGTGGGGTTTTTTTTAACATTTTAGTGAACTTACAAGGAAGTAAAGTGTACATGCTTGAACTTCAGACGTATTTAGAGATGATGCGGACCACACAGAGAGCAGCCCTGAACTGCAGTGTGTCTGGCGAATCTGTGAACGTGGATCACAGTTTTCCCCTTACTTCCAGACTATTTTACTTACCTTAGTCTCCCCTAATATTTTCTATAAGACAGTTTGCATGCTAGTCTTAAAATTATACAAACATTTCTAAGAATGAATAATATTTTTGAGTCAATGATATTTGGATAGCAAAATCTTAAGACCGGCTTTATGAAAATATAAAATCTCATCTATTACATACATGCAGTAAGAAGAGAGAGCTAATTCTAACCTAAGGAAGATAAACATACACATTACAAACCTCATGCTAAAATCTTTCAAAGAAGTTAATCTTGGAAACAGTATTCCTGTCTCTTTCTCCTTGTTAGTTTTATTGGGTCATAGTCTTACAATATCTTTATCTCTGTCTCTGCGTTTCCCTTATAAATACAAACACATTTTTTTTTAGCCTGAATAGATTTGTGAAGAATTTGTTTGTTTCTAGTGAGTTTATTGCTTGGAGAAAAGTTAAGACTTTGAAAAGGAAATGTAAACTTTTTTTTAGCTCAGCTTGACAGGTCTATTATATTTTAAATTTAGATGAAATGATTCATAAACTTCCTCAGATTCTCAGAATTCAGCTACCTGTTTAGCAGAAATTCACCTTCAGGGCATCTATTTGTTAGATTTTTTTTCTCAGTGCAAGTAACAGATGTTCCCATACAGAGAAATTTTAATTTATAAAACAATAGGCACAACCTACTACTATAAATGGTTGCTACTGCTGCCTAATTGTAAAATAATTAACATGTATTTAGAGCTTGTTGCATACTACACAATGCTATAACCACTTACTTGTATTCACTAATTGATTTCTCACACTGGCAATGTGAAGTATATGAGGTCTGTCTGGAAAAAGTCCAGCCATTGTTAATATAATGAATGGTTTGCATGACATCGATGTAACCTGGCAGCCAAGGAGAGTGGACTGGAATGCACATGTGTGAACAACGATGACTTCACTGTACCAGTCAAAGGGGGAAGTAGATGCTGCTGAGCAAGCATGTTGGCTGTGGGGCCATCACATTCAAAAATGACTGAGCGAGTAGAGCAATGAATGTGTATCAAATTTTGCATTAAGCTTGAACATTCCTCTACAAAAGCTATTGAGATAATTCAGAAGGCTGCAGCTATGGGCAACTGGTGATTGGCAACTTCGTCACAACGACATGCCTGCTCACACATCACATCTCTTGCAAAATTTTTTGGTAAAACATCAAATCACCCAGTTGACTCAGCCCCCCTACAACCCAGATTTGGTGCCCTGAGACTTCTGTTTTTTTCCAAAACAGAAATCACTTTTGAAAGAGAAGAGATTTCAGACTGTTGATAAAATTCAGATAAATACAGCAGGTCAGCTAATGGTGATTGAGAAACTCTGTGAGGTCCCAAGGTGCCTACTATGAAGGGGTCTGAGGTGTCATTGTCCTATGTACAGTGTTTCTTGTTTCTTCTTCAATAAATGACTCTATTTTTCATATTGCATGGCTGGATACCTTCTGGAGAGACACATGCATACCTATTTTACACAGGAAAAGCATGAGGCTCTGAAAATGTAAGAAACTTGTCCAAGTCATGCAGTAAGTCAGTGTTTAAGTTTGAACTCAGGCTCTTGGTCTCTAAAATTGAGTATCTAAAGAAACATTATGGCCAGTTTTAAGTGCCAATGCATCAGACCCATCATTTGAGATTGAGTGGCTGCCTGGATTAAGCCCTGAGATCAATCACATCTTTCTTTTGAGCTCACAAGTGATCCTGCTGCAGTTTCAAGGAAGCTGCCTGAAGATATGAAGTTCCTGGA
Source organism: Micronycteris hirsuta (assembly GCA_004026765.1). Taxonomy (NCBI): domain Eukaryota; kingdom Metazoa; phylum Chordata; class Mammalia; order Chiroptera; family Phyllostomidae; genus Micronycteris; species Micronycteris hirsuta. Next base: position 117,442 of record PVJI01002458.1, read on the forward strand.
TCTGAGACAAAAGACAACAGCAGAGTTGGCAGTATTTGCTTGGCGTTGCCTCCTCTCCCAAGTCCCACAGGGGCAGTAAAGAAGCAGGCCCAGGTGGATGCTGCTCATACAGTGTGGTGTGTCAAGGATCCCCAAGTTTAGGAAACCCCAATTTTGTCAAAAAAGCTGCTAACAAACATGATTCACCTTTGCTGCAGACATCTTTTTTTTTTTTAATTTTTATTCTGGACGGAAAATAAATCTGTCCTCTTCTCCAGAGGGACACACTAGTTCTATCATCCAAAGCTTCGTGCTATATACAGATCCTTCCAAAGATGATTAGAAAAAAAATGTTAATAGAAGAAACTAAGGCATGTCATAGAGAATTTTCTCTTGACGCTTGCAAGCAAGTTTGATTATGTGAGTTGTAGGAGTCAGTCTCTCTCTATATATATTTATATTTATATATATATTTATTTATATACATACATTTTTAAGCAAGCTATTAGTATCCTCTGTTAAAGGATTAACTCCTTGGGGACAAAAGTGGAGATGAAGCCATCAGTTGGAGGCTGTTGAGTCCCATGAGAATAAAGACTGTGACTGTTGCATGTGACCTGGGTAGAAGATGCTGTATTTATCCAGGTAAATGGTGGCGAGGATTTAGCATTAATATGTCCACGTAGGTAACTGAGAACTTGGAAATGGTAGTAACATTGACTAAGAAAGAGATACAGGAAGATGGATTTGGAAGAGGGTGGGTATGGGGCATTAAGACTCATGAGTTCAGTTTTAATAATGTAATAATTAAAGTTTTACATCCACATGCTTTTTCTAAATGTCACTGAGCAAATGAACAAGAACACAGTCATACTGTTTTCAAGGAGACCGATGTTTCACTTAAAATCATTCTGTTTGACTAAGAATCACAATCTGATTAAAGCTTCCAAATAATCAAATGCTTTTCAAACTCTCTTTTTATGTCTTTAACTATATGAGATGATCTTTAAAACTGTGTAGCTGATTTAAAATTAAAAAAATGGGAAAATGGAACCATGTAGAAATAACTCAAATAAAGAGTAATTATTATTTGCCCACTGATGTTTGTAGAGATTATAGAAGTTATAATTTCCAAAAATCTGGGTCTGTATTCTGTTAAGAAACTGTGTTAGGTTATATGTTGATTTTTTAATTGTTATTTAAAGATATGCCATGAGCTTTAGAGTTTACCTAGAAATGGAAACTTCTTTCCATAGTTCTAATTACCTGGTTAAATACCATAAAACCAATCAACACCCTAGTTTCCCTAAACATATGAATTTTTTTAAAAGGATTAATTTCTTTTTTTTTAAATTTTTTTTTTAAGATTTTATTTATTTTCAGAGAGAGGAGAAGGGAGAGAGAAAGAGCAATGTATGGTTTCCTCTCACATGGCCCTCACTGGGGACCTGGCCTGCAACCCAGGCATATGCCCCGACTGGGAACCAAACCGGGACCCTCTGGTTCCCAGCCTGCGCTCAATCCACTGAGCTATACCAGCCGGGCCTAAACATCTGAATTTAAACCATGTCAAAACCTTTAAGAGATTTTTTTAGCATAGAATGGTGATATTGTCACATACTATTCATAATGTAACATGATTAAATTGTATATTATCACCTAATGGGAAAAAAGTTAAAAAGAAGGAAGTTTAAATAGCCTCGTTATTCTTGTGTTTCCTTGACTCCTGCTCCTCTAGGACATCTGAAGATACTTCGTTTCATTGTTCTCTGGGTAGCTCATGAATATTTCAGTTCCAAATGGCTGAGTCTTCTTTCTACTAGTCCATTTAAATTGAAGCACAAATATGTTTTTTTATGTGTGTTGCTGGGAGACTTGGTGATTTAGGGATTTTTACTTTTTCAAATTGTAACAATGAAACCATAAACTGTATAGGGACTATAACAGTTATGTTTCTTTAAGGTTGCAGTAGAATGGAATATATCACATATTTTTCATAAAGTTTAATAATGAAAGAGCTATTTGATTTGGACAATTATGGGGAATAATAGTTTTCAAACATCCAAAGCATTCGTGCACATGAAACGAGGATTGGATTAGATTGCACTTTATTTCCCTCTGGAAGAGATTTCCTTTGTGTCTCTTCACACAAGCTTTCCAAAGGGCTGGAGGGTGTGTGAAGTGCTGCCTCATTATTGCGCTCACTTGGGCTTCTGTGTGGGATGTGCCACACACAGGGCCTCAAAGTTCTGGCTCTATGAATATAAAAAAAAAAATGAGCTGACTAAACATCATTGAATAAATATTTATAGCATATTTTTGTGCACAGAAATCCTGATTCTCCTATCTCTATGTAATTAAGATAATCCTGGGCAAATAGGCTGAAGCAGATATTCTGTCATGGTAATATGTCCAGCACATTGTGGAATTAATAAAAATCCTCTAAGGACTTTTAAAAACCAATCATCTTGATGTACATTTTAAGCCCAGTTCCAAAATGTATAGCCAAATGCATTCTACTTACAAACGTGACTTACTTTTAGATATGAAGAAGAAAAATATTAAACATTGAACAATGACACACAAGTTTGGAATGATTAAATAAATGAAACTAGAAAAGCATCACAAGAAACAGGATAAATAAATTAAAGTATCTGGAAATGAGAAAAATATATATATGATGAAGTTGACTGGGTCTACCAGATTTTCTTTCAGGCACAGAACTTCCCTATGATTCCACCACATGACCCTCCGCATGGCATCCACGTGACATACCTGCCAGCTACTTGAGAATCAGAGGCTTGCTATCATCTTTTGTTTCAAGAAAACTATGTGAAACTTTTACCCTCAGGCTACAGGATTAAAATGAAAGAACTTTACAGCAGTTACCAAAGTAGTTCAGGCTTTAAAAATGACATTTCTTTTAAGAAGTCAGAGTACAAATTGTGATCTATTTTTACATAATTTACAATACTAGTTTGCAAGAGAACAATGGGTCTGAAGAAAACTTATTAGGAGGAAAATAAGCTTCTGGGCTCTGTGAGATGCCTCTTGGTGTAATGTTCTTGGTTTAGAGTTTTGGTCTGAGGACGTGGAAGTGACAGTGGTAGACACTCATTAGCACATGCTGATACAATATATGCATGAGGTTTAGTGTAGGTGGTGTCTATAATATAAATATCAGTTCCTCTCTCATAGTCTGGGCCATATGTCTCAAAACATGATTTTTTTTTTTACTAGTAAAAGTACTTGAGAAAGATTAGAGGGACAAAATTTTTAATTTTAAACCTTACATGACTTTTTTGCATTCATAATTGGTCCTTCCAAGGACTCTCATGTATAAATTTTAAAATTTTATAAATGCCAAAGAAATGCATTATTATAAATTTCAATAACTAATTAATTTTGGCTACCATTTTTCATAAAACCCAAAACACTACATAGAGTAAGAAAAGCTGTAATGAGTAAAACACAATGAGCGAGAGCGTATCTCCTATGTAGTAAGGAGAATGCAAAAGTATGTATATGACACCATTTACCTCAAACAAATTTTGCCTAACACAAGAGGACTTTTTTGCAGCACCCAGAAATCCCTAAATCACAGGTGGCAAACACAAGGCCCACGGACCGAATCCAGCCCTCCACCTCATTTTATCCGGCCTGGCACCTTGTTTCTACCCAGCAGAAGAGCCAAGCCCCTTGCCCCTAGTTAAGGAGTAGTTACATTTATACAGTCCTAAAATTACATTCGGCCTTTTGAAGGCAACTGGGAGGCTGATGTGGCTCCCAGGGAAAGAGTTTGACACCCCTGATAAATGTACTAATGTGAGATAAGGTGTTAACATTATATTGATGGCATAAGGCATTTCAATAAAAATAGTTAATTCCTGAAGAACCCTCTCCCCATTGTCCCCTCCCCCATCCCCTCTGGCTAATGTTAGATTGTTCTTAATTTCAATGTCTCTGGTTATGTTTTGCTTGCCTTTTTCTTTTGTTGATTATGTTCCAGTTAAAGGGTGGGGGAAGGGAGGAGAGAGGATGCAGACAACTATAATTGAAAAACAATAAAGTAATTATTTAAAAAAAAAGCCCAATTAAAAAAAAGAAAAAAAATAGTTAAATGAAAGCTGTAGAGCTGTTTCAGAATTCACTGAGAAGTCAAAATTAAGGATGATGAACTGGCTAAGTGAGGGAAATACGAGGGTGATGTGATAGTTTCCCAGAGCAACCTTGTGCTGTGTGATTCTCCTTTACAACCCTTCATTCAGAAAAACAGCCCTGGCTGGTGTGGCTCAGTGGATTGAGCACGGGCCTGCGAAGCAAAGGGTCCCTGGTTCGATTCCCAGTCAGGGCACATGCCTGGGTTGTGGGCCAGGTTCCGAGTACAGAGCACTCAAGAGGCAACCACACAGTGATGTTTCTCTCCCTCCCTTCCCTTCTGTCTAAAAATAAATAAATACAATCTTTAAAAAAAAAATAGAAACAACCTGTTGTTTTCCCCCCACTTAGTAACTAACATCTTCAATTAGAAACTAGGTTAACTGGTATAACTCAAGTATGTCTTCCATGACTGAGACCTTTTTCCAAGATACAGTATTCTCAGTGATGATTTTGTCAGTCTCAGAAACTAGAAATTTATCTTGATATTGAGAAGAATGCATAATTACTGAATTCTCATTTCCATTTTTCAGAGCAAACACAGAGAGAGTTAATTAATTGTCCAAAGAGAGATACTCTCCCACCCCTGTAAAAACTGTTGGCCAAAAAACCATGCCATAATTTATATCAGTTATGTTGAAGAGAATAAAGGACTAAGACGTTTTGAACCCCGGCATGAATAAGCTCATTCTTGCAGGGAAGATTAAAACCGTGTAAAGGCCGAAACCACAGCTGTGTACTGAGCATCGGCACAAGGTTGTTACTGGCAATTACATCCAGTGTCTCCAAAGAGGGTCCAGGCATGTGAGAAGAATAGAATATCATCCTCCCCCCACTTCCTTTGCTAGCATCAACAACAGGCTGCTTATTTTCAGATAATTAGGGCTTGCATGATAAAGGAAACAGGCACGTTTTCTGATAGAAAATGAGATGAAGGTGCCCACCAAGTTTGGAAGGCTCGGTAATAGGATGTGACCGCTGTCAGGAGTACAACTAGCTGAAAAGAAATATGCTGGCTACTGACAAAACTGGCCAAGGGAAAAGATGTAGGTGCGAGGCAGGGAAAGACTCTCTGAAGTTTTGATCCGGACATGAATACAGCGTTCCCAGGAGGAGCCGCTGGCTCGCCTGTGTGCCTTGAGCCAATAACATGTATAACATGTGTCTTGTCATAAGAAGACACTGAATGCTTTATGTGTTACACGTAGTTTAAAAGAAGACAAATATTTCATGTTTATAACAACACTAGGCAGCAGTTATTGTTGTTGTTGTTATTCCCCAGAAGAAGTAGGGATATAGAGTTGAAGTGACAATGAAGTCACTTGACGTGAAAGACCCAGGGCCAAACTCAGTCTCCTTCTATCCAAGAGCTTTAGTACTTTTTCCAGCTTGATTTTGAGTATATATACATTTTATTTGTTCATATTTACAAGTATTTACAAAAAGTAATTTATTTAAACGTTCTCTAGAGTTTATGCAAAAACAGAATTATACAAGCTAGTATTTGAAGAAGAAAGGCCTAATAGCAAATATGGTTCAGTGTAAATAGTTAATAGTAAAAGATAAAGCATATATAATTTAAGAAGAGAATTGGTATTATAAATAATTTGGGAAGAGTACATATAAAGATTTATAGAAGATTGTATGGTGAGTATATAGAAGGGAAAGGGATAGCCAAAGTTTGATTATTGGAGCAACAGTTTTTAAAAATGTTTTTAGAGCTATCTAGCTACAAGGCTATAGAAATTGAAGCACTATGGAAAAGCACCAAATGTAAAGTGAGCAAAATGATAAGTGGTATTTCTTAGGGGTAACCATTTTGGGCATGTTTCTATTCAGCTGTTTTGGTCTGTTCTTTATCACTCTAAACACCGCGTTCATACTCAGGGGTTACATTCAACGTCCTTAACTGCCAGTGAGGCAGACACGCATCCCCACCTGAATAGGTGCTCGCTAGTCCCGAAGCCGCACCAGTATTTGTCTCCTGAGTTCCAGCTCTGTTTACATCTCTGTTGCTTAGTTTCTCATATGAAAATGTTTTCTAGAAACTCCTATGAATAAATGTAAGTAATTTAGCTTGTGACTTTTTTCCCTTTGCCTATCTCTCCTTCCATTTTATTTATGACCTTTTCATCAGTTAACTTTAGAATTTATTAAGTTTTTTTCTATAGACAAGTATTTATAGGAAAATATCCTAATGGTGCTAGGAAACAAGTGTATTCTCTAATCTATCAACGTATCTCTAATATAGTTTCTATATTAATTATATATTAACTATATAGTTTCTAACTAATGTATTTTCTAATCTTATTTAGATTTTTTTAAGTCAACTTTTTATTCGCTTGATTTGTTATGCACTAAATCACCTACCGGTGATGTTTTTAGTCTTTTGTTATTTCTGAAAAAATATTTTCATGAGTGTTGATGCTGTTATCTGCTATAGATTTTCTGACATTATAATATTTATAAAACATTTTTGTGAACTAAATAAGGTTGCCATTTTAAAAACTTTTCTATGATTTCTTTTTGTCCTGATTAAAAACCTGTCTGATACTAAAACTGCACTTTATCCTAATCGCTATCTAGTATTCTAGTATGTGGCTATGCTGAGTTAACTTCTCCATTCTATTGATGATGCACATCTGGGCTATTAGAAGAAAAAAAGATGAATCTTTGTCAGATTGCCTTCTTTCACTTAGCGTTATGCATTTAAGGCTCCTCTATGTCTTTTCATGGCTTCATAGCTCATTTCTTTTTAGTGCTGAATAACATCCATTGTCTGAATATCCCACAGTTTATTTATTTATTCATCTATTGAATGCCATCTTGGTTGCTTCCAATTTTTAGCAACTATGAATAAATAAAGCTACTATAAATATTTGAGTGCAGGTTTTGTGTGGATATGAGTTTTCAGCTAATTTGGGTAAATACCAAAAAGCATGCTTACTGGATCTTTTGGTAAGAGTATGTTTACTTTTGTTAGAGACGGCCATACTAATGGCTGTACCATTTTGCATTCCCACCACCAATGAAAAGATAGTTCCTTTTGCTTCACATCCCCATCAGCATTTGGCGTGGTCAATGTTTTGGATTCAGCCATTCTGTTAGCTGCACACGGTGCCTCATTGCTGCTTTAATTTGCAGTTCTCTAGTGACGTGTGATCCAGAACAACTTTGCACGTGCTCGTTTCTCAGTTGTATGTTTTGTTTGCTTAGGTGTCTGTTCAGATCTTTAGCCCATTTTCTAATGGGTTGTTTGTTTTTTTCATTGCTGAGATTTAAAAGATTTTTATGTATTTTGGATGCCAGTCTTTTGTCAGATTTGTGCTCTGAAATATTTACTCCTAATTGGTACTTTGCCTTTTTTTCAGAGCAGATTTAAATTTTAATGACATCCAATTTATAATATTTTTCTTTTATAGAGTCAAGTTTTGATGTTGTGTCGAAGTCATCACCAAACCTAAGATCACCTAGATATTCTTATATGTAGGTTTTTAAAAAAAGAGTTCCTTACTTTCCTCTAATTGTTGCTTTTCCTGCTTTTATGAAATGATATCTTTTAATATGTCTCTGAGGATTCTGATTTCACAGTTAGGGTTTTAAAGTAACCTTGTACTCCCTCCTTGTCTCTGATGACATCAGGGTTGGTTTTTCCACTTTAATCTTCTTCTCTCATGCTGCTCGTGTTCCAAACCAAAGTGACAAATCCTGGCTGTTAATTCATTTTCTGCAATGAATGATGAGTTAGAATTTCATAATGCAGTCAAAGGAAATTTCCTATGCTGCAATTTTCTATACGTGTAACTTTTTTTTTCCACTCCAAAACATCTCCCGGGGCAGGTGACTCTATGAGAACAAAAGGGGGTGCGACAGCCCATCAGTTTTATTTGACTGTGTTCAGGTGGGGAGCTGGGGGCAGCCTACACCCTCCCCCATACATGTGAATCCCTAGTGGGAGGTAGAAATGGAGTAATTTGTGGAGCAGTGGCTGCGTAGAAGAATCTTTCATTACTATTTACAAAATCCCATCTGTAATTCTTCACTGCAATACTTACCTCCAAACCAGGCTTCTCAGAAGACTTTGGCAAAGAGCATTCTTCACGGTTTCCTGGCTTCCATGCCCACCCCCTACCCCGGCACCACCCACCTGGCGCAGATACATTGCCCTCCATTCCCCACCCCGCTGCTACAGCTCTTGCATTTCCTGTCCTTCCTACCGCAGACAGCGGGGATTTGGGGGAGCATTGCAGCTGTGCATGCCGGCATCTTCCCCTGGAAGGTTGGGGATGATTGAAAAATACTTTTTATGTCTCAGAATTCATAAAGTTCCCACAGAAAAATAAAAAGAAAGAAAAATAAGCACCCACAAGATATTGCTGAATTGCCATAGTCGCTGCGGGATTTCATAGACTTTGGTTTATGCATGACATTAAGACAGAAAGTGTTGAAACAAAGAATGGCATAACGGCTGAGCTGGGCAGTAGACCATACTCTCCAAACGAATATACCTAAAGGCATAAATTATGTAAAATACTGCTGAGAAAACAGAAATGAAAATGGTTTCTTGAACTGTGTATATTTTTTGAATTTATGGTCAAGTAAAGAATAAAAGATTAAACTAGTAAAGCCCATGGTAAAGGCATAGCCTGGCCAAGTGGGTTAGTCCTCCTACATAGTTAGGTCTAAGTAAATCATTTAATTGCAATTACTTTTCTTTGGCAGTGATTTTGGAAACTTCTAAAGCAGTGATGACATTTGTATTTTTAAATGGACATGAAACTTAGTACCTGCACGCCTCAAATGGCACTGGTTAGTTAACACTGTTACCTGTGCACTCCATGCGGCATCAGCATTTTTACTGACCACTAGAGAGAAGTTAGCACTAGGATTTATTGTGAATGTCCCCTGTGCAACTGCTCTTATATGCTTTACTGTTCTTTAACCTCAATTTCTGTTTCCGTGGAAAGGAAAAGTAAACATGGAAGAGAAATAAATGAATAAATATGAAAAAGGAAATATGAGAAACTTTGCTGCACAACTACTGGAAGTCACACCATCTGGCTGTGGCCAGGTCTACCAACCACTTGCCCACCATCGCAGAAGCTGCTAATTCAGGATGAGAGGCATCTAGATAAGAAGCAGCCTCTCTCTTCCTCATATCTGCCTTCTGTCCCCGACCCCTCATTGTTCTCTTTCTTTTTTTTTTTTTTCTTCCCCTCTCTCTGGCTGTCTTTCTCTGCCAACGCACACGCACACATATGGACACACACAACCTGGGCTTGAAATGTGGCACCATATCCGTTTGTTATTTTCTTTGATAAGCCGCTAAGCTCTTTGATATTGTCTGTAAAATAAAAGGAATTATAACTGCCAGGAGACTTTTGGGAGGACTAAATAAAAACCAGGAATGGTAGAAGGACTATAGATGTAACCATTGTTACTATCACTCAAAAGTCTTTATCAAGTGCTGGCAAAATGTCCTTATTTTTACCCAACATCCTGCAGATACAGCAATAAGCACAAGTAGACCAATCTATCCCCCTCATGGAAATTACCTACCATTGGGGAAGGAAAGACTGTAAACAAATTAAAATAAATATGATGTCAGAAGCTGACCATTTCTGTAGAAAGAACATGAGTAGTAAAAAGTAGGAGTGTCTCTGTGTGTGGGGGGAGTTCAGTTTTAAACACAACAGCTCCACTGAATAAACAACTGGAAAAAGAGATGATCGAAAGAACTTATCGAGCGAACTGAATATGTGGGAGCAAGTGTTCCATTCAGACGGATCAGACTGTCCCAAGCCCCTGAGGCTTGATTGAGCCCAGTGTGTTGAAGGGACAAAGAGGAGGCCAGTGTGGCTGGAATATTGTGAGGAGAAAGTGGTAGCAGTTAATTAATGGAGGTTATACAAAGCTAGATCATCTTGCGCTTTTTTCTCTCACCTGGATTGGAATAGGAAGATATTGGAAGTCGTAGAAGACAGGAGTGGGAGGGTCGTTCTGACTGCCTGTTGTGCAGGCAATGGGCTTTTGGAGATATGTGTGGCCACAGGCATAAACAAGAAGCTATAATCCAGCTGAGAGATGAGAGGTGCTTGGATTAGGGTAGCACTGAAGATTGTGATCACACTGGAAAAGATTTCCTGAGGCATGTGGCATGTTGGAGAAAGACAGGTATAAGAAATTTGGCCTAAGAAACTAGAAAAAAGGAGCAGGTAATTACTGACATGTAAGAGACTGGGACAGGAGCAGGCTCTGGGCTGGGGGAAATCAAGAATTCAGTTTTAGCCCTGACTGGTGTGGCTCAGTGGATTGAGGGCTAGCCTGCAATCCAAAGGGTTGGTGGTTCCATACCCAGTCAGGGCATATTCCTGGGTTGCAGGCCAGGTCCCCAGCAGGGGGTCTGTGAGAGACAGCCACACATTGATGTTCCCCTCCTCTACTTTTCTCCTCCTCTCTCTAAAAATAAATAAATAAAATCTTAAAAAAAAGAATTCAGTTTTCCATGAAATGGAACGTTGATGATGTATTTTTTTGGACACTCCAAAGGTGGAGTCAGCTAAGCAGTTAGGTATTTAAAACTTGAATTCAAGAAGAGGTGTAGATTGTATATAGAAATATGCTGTCAGGGGCATTAAATTAGTTTTTAAAAGTTATGAGTGTGGATGAGATCACCAGGAACGAGAAGAAGGAGAAGCCATAAGTAATGAAGTCTCCATTCCAGGTCCCTTAAATGACTAGCGACAGTTTCCACTGGAATGAACCATCAAAGGAAACTGGGAAGTGGGCAGAGAGGGAGCAGGGACACTGGGAGTATGTGCTGTCTCAAAAGTGAATGAAGAACGCAATGCGGTCTAAGTGGGACAGAGTAACAGACTGTGCTGCTGGTTAACACAGCACAAGGACTATGGGTCAGTCCCCTGGAGCGAGTCTCTGATCACTGGATTGTGCCAGGTACAACACGTCATCAGTGAATTCAGTAGAGCTGTTGTGGTGGAATGGTGGGGGTGAAAGTCAAGTTGGACAGGGTTCAGGAGGGAATGATGAAGCAAGCACCAATTTCCTGAAAAGAGGATGGTGTAGCTCAAAGGGGTTGTGAAATGAGGAGAATTGTAGTTATTTTAATAAAAGAAATAACGGTGTGGTTGCATGTGCTCAGGAAGGACTCAGCAGAGAGGGGATGTTGCTTGTGTCGGCAGAAAGGCGGGACGGCCTTCATGGAGGTCGGGCGGGCGGGCAGTGGAGCCGGAGTGGAGCGGTTGTCCTCAGGTGAGAGCGCGGTTAGTCCGTCCTGGGGACAGGACACACACACAGTGATTGCACAGATGCAGCTGGGTGGGTAAGAGCTGGGGTAGAAGCATGCGATGGTTCTCTTCTAATTGTTTCTGTTTCCTCCTTGAAATCCAAAGCAAAGCCATTAGCTGAAAGGGATGACGGAGAGAGAGATGTGAGAAGCGGGAGGAAGGAAGCTTTGTTGACCGCCTGGGAAAGCCTGGCATACGGTGGACTAGCATTGTATGATTGTTGCTCTCGTTATTACTGCTACTGATGTTAATACTTGGACTATTATCACTCTATATTTGTAAACCAAGTCCTCTTGAAAACAATGTTTTAGCATAAAATAATTTCTTCAATAAGTAAAATTCCATATAGTATGGCAGGATTAGTGGGGAGATACTTGGAGATATTTGGATTTTATTGCACCCCTGAAACTGTGCACACTTGGAGCATGCTCCTCTTCCTTTCCTTTGTTAACAACTAAGTGCTGTTCTTCTCAGCTGCCCAAACAGACCTGCCTCGGCCACTACACTGTGTTTTCAAGACCAAGTCCTACTGTGCATGTTCAAGTGGCAGGCGAGATTTTCATGCTTGAAAAATATTCAAAATAAATCCAAATTGCTCTTTTTAAAAACTATGTATGTTATTCTAAAAGAAGTTGGAAAAGCAATTACTATAATATAAGTTATATTTATGTTTTTATTAATATCAACTCTATTTATAAAATGTTATATTTACTCTAAAAAACTTGGAAATGTGTACTTACACATGTAAATGCAACCATATTTTTATATAATAGCTTAAAATACTGTACTTGACTTTCTTGTGCCTGCATAGAACACCAGACACACATTTTTTCCCTCTTTTCCTAAAAAGAAGAGTAAACAATTTTCTTCAGCTTCCATAGTTTGTTCTGCAATTTGCGTGTGTGCCTAGAGAGCAGAGACTAGACAATTGTGTCAGTGAACAGGATTCAGTGGATGGGGCGTCTGAAGTGTCCCTGGTCCCTAGGCAGGAGATGGTAGTTCTCTCACTTTCTCCTAGGCTTAGAGTGAGGTAGGCAGGGCGTTACATCTGTTTCTTCATCATTCTTGTTTTGTTGCCCATGTGATTTGCTGGGCGTGAGTGTCTCAATTTACTCTTCAACAACTTGTCTTCTTAAAAATATTATTTTGGGACAGGAATAAGTTGCTGACTAATGTTTAGTAAGCATGCTGTGGTTTTGAATTAGTATGAGAGTATATGACTTTATCTCCTACTCCTCTTCATAGAAATAGTTGTAGGTTTCAACATTTTCCAGTTGTATCTAAAATCCATGAAGGACACAGCATTGCCCCTCTGATGCAGACTCCGGCCCAAGGGGTCCGTGTGCTGTGGTTGTGATGAACAAATGCACACAGACTACAGAAGTCCTGTGGAGAAAAAGGACGTCATGACCATTCTCTGAGTGAGAGAGAGGGCCCCGACCCCTGCCTGGACAGGCTTTTATTGCTTTTCTGGGTACATTACATTGAGGATGGTCCTCATTTACTATGCATAAGTTCGCTATAGGTGATTACCTTTTACAGATAACAAAGGAAAGAATGTTGCTCCTTACTTCAAAGAGAAGGATGTTACACATCAAGGGGGAAAATGGTTGAACTGGTTACACTTCATACTTGGGAGGTTTAGCACAGATTTTAGGAAGTTAATTTAGAGATATGCAGTAAACATTTGTTGCCTCAATCCAGGGTGAGGGAGTTTTAGCACAAGCAAGTCTCATAGCAGCCCAGGTACAATATAAGCCTGTTTCCCCACGGGAGAACCCATCTGTGGGCATGGTTCCTTTGTGCTGGACCTCGTTCCCCACTGGCCTTTCCGAGTCGGGACTGGGCTACATTTCCCACGCCATGTGGAATGGTCTCCTCTACCCCTCAGTTTGCAAAAGGTGACATCAGAACTCTCATCTACTGGAAATGCTGCTATAAAGCATTTCTTAGGACATACATGAATTCTCATGCCTGACACTCCTTTGCAGCATTATCCATGGAGCACGTTCAGGCAACTGCCACTCCAAGTTCTTCTCCCATGAACGCGGGTCTTCAGTGTAGACAAAGTGGTAGCTTACTTCCTTGGGTACAGAGAGTATGTAGTGCATACTCTAGGCACAGAAAAAGTGGAAAAGTGGCTCAATTTGGGGATCCAAAATGCCATAAGTGAGAAAAACTAGCATAATGTTTTGGTGACATTAAAAGCCAAAGAAATTTACAGAGGCATTAACTAGGATCAGGAAAATTTCTAATTCTTTTTGGCTATTGCTGGCTGGCTTGCACATTTCAAAAGGTGATACAGTGTGGAAAATGTTAAACTTGTAGGCAAGACATGTTCTACAGATCAAGAAGCCGTAGACAATTTTCAAAACTCCCTGCTAAGTTTTATCCAGAAAATAGGTAATTTGGAAAAGGAGATTTTTGACACTGATGATACTGGCTTCTTTTACAACACTGTAAATGAACATATATACCACAAATGGCATTTTGGTTGATGAAAATATTGATACCAGGAACTCATAGGAAGCTAACCCTACATTTCTCCTAGGAGCAATAATAGTTCAGCATTCGCTAGTTCAGTGTTTGTGGCAAATTGATGCCACATAACAAGACAAAATTAATCAGCTGTGTATACCAGCCAATATGAAATGGCTGAGGAGTGAGCGTTTCATTCTGCTTCAGGTAGTGTCATGGATGATTTTGAAGAATTTTACTCCAGTATATGGAATATTCGTGTATTTAGTTTGATTGTTTTGTGATGTGTCAACTTGGCCAGGCTGAATAGAAGCCACAGAGTTTCCTTTCTAATATGTTTCTGGCTGGAGTGGGCCACCAGAAAGATTCTCTCATCAGTTGTGTGGCTGAAGGTGGCAGCAGCGCTGCCTTCCATTTCTGTAGTGACCTTGGTGGACACCAAATCCCTGTTGTCTAGTTACAGACGAAGATGTGTACCTGACTCACGTTGGATTTATCTGAGTGAAAAATAAACATTTAGGGAATGTTTATTTTATGGAAAGGATTGAGGAGAAAATTTTAAAACAAGACAGCCTAGACTATTTTGACTAATGATCCATAAAAAATATCAAATTTTATCATATAACAAATTAGAGGCAATTAAAGGATGTTAACGAGAAATACAACATGAGCCACTGTACAATCTTGGCATCATTCTGAATTTGTAGCAGGCAGTTACAGAGATTCTCTTCCTTTACCTTCCACTGACTTGAGTATTATCACACCTTAATCAAGAGCTGCTGGGGTGGAGGAGGCTTGGCCAAGGCATCATACTGAAAATACGGAGCTCTATTAGAAAGCTGTTGCAATTGTCTGGTTGAGAAATGGTGTTATTTGAATTATAGCTGTAGAAGTAGAGAGAGGAATGGAAACGTATTGAGAGATACATGGGAACAGAATCGGAGCGTCTTCCTTAAACTGGCTTAGAAATTTAAGACATGTTTTCTCCCTGGTTTACACACAAATAATCTACCAATGAGGCAATTTAACATATTCAAAACTAATGACCTCACTTTCACTGTTTAATGAGATCCATATAATGACCCCACTTCTGTTCATACACAGATCCAAATTGCACGCCATGATTTTTCCGTAGTGAGTCTCCCGCCCAGGCATGGGGGCTTCTAGCTTGTGAGAGCAGGGCTGCAGGGCTGCAGGGCTGCAGGGCTGCAGGGCTGCAGGGCCAGGGCCAGGGCCAGGGCCAGGGCCAGGGCCAGGGCCCCCTACCGGGCTGCAGTCCGACCCACACCTCCACCACGTGGTTTATACATCAAAGCTCCGTGTATATTTTTCCTTCCTCTACTTCCTTCATCATTTAGGAGAATTGTTTTTCAGTTTATAACATTTGCTGCACTGGTGAAAATGAGAAGTCGCTCTGTGCTGGAGAATGTTTTGCCCAGGAGTAGTCACGAACCAGGGTCTCTGATCCAGTGTTTGCTTTCACAGTTCCTGGGGCATTTTTTCTCTTCATTTGGAGCACCATAAAAGAGAAAGGTTCTATTTTCCTACTTAAGGCCACAGGTCTCAGGACCAGAGTGGATGATGTTCCACCTTGTGAAGTTACAGATCTCAAGGGACTCATCAGAATTTCACCCACAGAAGGATCACGAGAATCTAACCAACCCTGACCCTCTGAAATGCTTGGATTTCTAGGATAAGCGACAGATCAAGGGCCTCTACAGAGGTTCAAACACACACACATACAAAGAAACAGCTATTTGGTTGAATACTCTGTGTATAGCACCTAACACAGTGTCTGTTACATCGTAAATCCTAAATCAATACTTCCTAAATCAACATTTGTGTGGCCAATATTGATGGGCACCTTGTCTGTGCCAAGCACTGTGGTAGGGCATGGAGATTCAAAAGCAATACAAAGAACGCAGGTGCTCATCCCCTATGTAAAGGGCACAATGCAATAATAAATATATAAAGGAATAATAAATGCTACGGAAACTGTCCAGAGATACCGCTTTCCCCTATATGAAGACATTTGGTCCGAAGTGTGATGGATGTGCAGGAGTTCACAGGACAAAATGACAGTGGGAGAAGCTGATCCGAGCTGACAGAACACGTGTGAGCGACTGCAGGGTGCTGGCGAGGAAAAGAGCACTGCACGCACATTCCATTGTCCAGCAGGGAAAACCTAGCCAGCATGCTCTCTGCAATAAAGCACCGGGAAAAAACAGGTAGGTTTTTAAACCTTTTTTAAATGTCTCCGAATGCCACTGAATGCCGCTGGAAATATCTGGGCTAGTTGTTAGGTGGTAGGGAAGGGCTGTACTGCCTGGAGGTCATGTTCACTGTGTCCATAAGGGCCCTGGTTTTGGACTTTGATGTCTACTTGCTGCTGTTGCTATTTCAAGTGCCCTTTAGGAACTACGCTATCCCAGTTGTTATTTGAGTAAAAGTCTGGCCAGATGGCCGTGTGAGGGTGTTCAAGGGTGGAGGGGGTGTGGGGGAGGCAGAATATCATACCGTGACCACAGAGAATGAATGGGCTC
This sequence comes from Micronycteris hirsuta, assembly GCA_004026765.1. NCBI lineage: Eukaryota > Metazoa > Chordata > Mammalia > Chiroptera > Phyllostomidae > Micronycteris > Micronycteris hirsuta. The sequence goes on from PVJI01002458.1 coordinate 133,904, forward strand.
TAATGAGCAGCATTTATATTAACAGGAAAGGGTCATCTACAGCAATTTAGGTAAGGGATGGGAAGGTATGCCATGTTTGTATCTAGAACTGCACTATTAGGGGACATCTGCTCAGACCTACTTAGCATCAAGAGCAGGGAATTCTGATTGTAGAATGACCTGTTTATAAATTGGATATTGTATTTAATAAGACCATCCTTTTTACCAAATACTTAAATACATGGTTTTATTAAAATTATATAAGATCAACGAAGATATTCTATTATCATTTGACATATATTTAAAAAATTAAATAATTGAGTAAAGTTACTTATCAGGAAATGACAAGACCAGAAATACTGCATTCTTTTATTTCCATGTTAGCATTTTATTCACTCTTTCATAAAACTTTATTAAATGGAGTGAAATTTAAACTATGGTCCTTCTCAATTAAGGTTTTAAGAAATTACTGTATTTGAAAAATGTTATTATACTTTGAGATTACCGATGTTAATTCCAATGTTCTCTAATTTATTTATGAATATAATTAGTAAAAAGACTTAGATAAAATATCATTTGGGAAGCAATGTGTACAATGTCCAATTAGTTAGATTTAAATATTTAACTTGCAATTGATTTTTAGCAGCAACAAATAGTCACTTTTAGTAGCAATCTGTGGACTCTGGGCATAGTACTTAATAGACTTTTGGCTTGAAATAAAACAAAATGACAGATGCGGCTTAAGGGAAAGGGGAAATTGAAATGGGAGATGCGTTTGGCATTGTTAAGAGTCCAGATAATAAAACCTTAAAGTGTAATTGAAATAACAGCTTCAGATAGTTAAAAAAAAGAAACAACAACCCTTCAACCTGCTAATCAAATATCTCATGATAGTTAGTGAGCCTGACAGAATAATTGCCTTCTTAGTCATGAAGTACTTGCTTTAAGTTTAGTCATAGGCTCAGCATTGAAAGTAAACATTCTTATGAGCAAATCACTATTAATATCGAGCACGTGCAAACCATGGGCATCACAGGAAAAGAGCTGGTCGTAGATGTCCACCTCACAGCTGAGCACGGGCCAATCTCTTCCCTGCACACTCCCCCTGCTTCTCCCAAGCCAAGATGGAATTAGCATACACCCTCAACTGAAGAAAAAGGCTCAAGTTCCACTAGTTATTGTTAAAATTTTCATGATGCTTAAAGCTGCTGGAATGCACATACTGGAAGTAGAGCTGTAGTCGTAGGATCGAAAGGCATGACTCTTTTACCATCTTTGAAACTTTATGAGAATTTTAAGAGCAAGTTGAGCCGTCTCTAATGTGAATGTGTACATTCATAGGAACTGTGATTTCAACCTTTTTTCCCCCAGCATTTAAAATGGTATGTTAACTTCTTCATTTGGCTTTATTTGATTATGAATGTTTTATCCATTGAATATTTATGAAAGCTGCAAATTATTGATTTTTATTATAATCCACTTGTTATTTGTCTCAATCAGAGTGTTATAGACAAATATTTTTAAAAATTTAATAAGAAGTTATAGATGTTTAAATGGTCAATGATATAATTAGAAACATACACACTTTAGATATTTACAATAATAATAGAAGAATATACATTTTCATAATTCCTCACTCTATTGAAATTGTTGAAGTTGACCTGAGACCTGTGTTCCTTGAAAACTATGAGGACCGAGAGACTCCTACACTTTTTGAGTTCCAGCAAATGGCTTCAAAAGGACAGATCCTCAATATCCTTTTCGAGGCGCATTGCTTTCTCCATGTGTTGATATAATCCAGGGTCATTACGTTCTCCCACTACTCCATGAGTAGAGTGATGTTTTAGATGCATTTTCAGTCATCCACATCTACTAATTCATTACATATGTTTGGAAACTAATAATTTCTCTGCCCTGTAGGACTTTAGATCCCATGTAACTGATCCTATAATCCCTCATAGAGTTGCCCTTTCTCTTTATCTGAATATGTTCAAGTTAGTTTTTGTCTCTGAACATGTAAATGAGGGGAGACAGTTTTCCATCATAAAATATGCCTCTTGAATTATGATTATTTTTTTAAGATTTTATTTATTTATAGAACGAAGGGAAGAGAGGGAGAAAGAGAAGGAGAGAAACATCAATGTATGATTGCCTCTCACGCACCCCCTACTGGGGACCTGGCCTGCAACCCAGGCATGTGCCCTGACTGGGCATCGAACTGGCGACCCTTTGGTTCACAGGCCGATGCTCAATCCACTGAGCCACACCAACTAGGCCTGGATTATGATTATTTTAAACTAGTAATTTTAAATAAACAAATGACTCAGAAAAATAACTTTGACCTTCCCCTCACTGCCTACAAGACTTTGGGCACAGATCCTGCTCCTGGAAGGGAGCTATCATCATAGATAAATATAATTTAATATGAACTCATGTGCAGTAGACAGGAAGGGGCCTAGAAAGGCCCTTTTGATCCAAGTCCTCTTTGTGTCCCACTGTTAAAGACTGCCCCAGTAACCCTTGTTTTCCGAACATGTCCCTTTCGTTTTCCTGGGAACGGCCTTCCCGCCCTTTGGAATCTCAAGCCCCTCCCACCACCCCCTTTATCCTCAGCTTAGGTGGCAAAAAAGCCTTACCCACCTCATCTGTCTGGGAGGGTTTCATATGATTACAAAACCCCCATCTGTCCCTGGTATGTGATGAATTTGATCTTTTTCTTCTGTTCCTATGTCTCATGTTAATTTGATTATTCATCCAGCCACAAGAATACCGGAAAGTAGAAAGAAAGTTATTTTTTTCTCCCAGATAAACATTATTTAGAGTTTTATATTGGTGACTGCATTATTGTAATTGTTTGATTTTCTATGTGTATTCTGATATGATAATTTTGGTTAGAATATTTGTATTTTATCTTGTGATATTTGACCAGAATAAGTTAACATCTCAACACAAATTAGATGATTTTTAACTATGATGCAGTATGTGTCTCTAAATGTTTTTTGTTCCCTCTGTGCCTCTTTATATCGTGCCATGAAATAAGAGTGAGGAAGTAAACAAGCAGCTTCGGAAGAGTTCCCGTTTATAATGATCATGTGATGTTCTAAGATCTACTGTGAAAAACTGCTTATTCTCTTCCCTGGTGTTTCTTATATTGAGTGATCATATTTTTCTACTTCTAATTTCAGCCCCATGCCAAATTCTGAGAATTATTGTTTCAGACTTTAGTTTGTCTTGCCACTAGACCTGCCCCCCTGATGTTGTCATGACAAAATCCCTGCTTTATTCCTGTATGCCTGAGTTTCTATTTTTCTGGAGTGCGGTAAGAAGCAGGAATGGAATTAAAGGAAGCAGTTGCAAAATAAAGCAGTGATCAGTTATTCTAAGTTTGGGCATAGTCCCAACCCTAAGGATATCTGACTTAGCTTTCAGGATATATTAGTTAGCATTCAGACAAGTTGCTCTAACAAAGATACCTCAAAATATAGTAACAAAAACTATGTAGAATTGTATTCATCTTTTGCATAAGAGAGCAGAAGTATTAGGTCCAGATCGGTAAGGAGACTTCCATCTCTACTTTCATCTCTGTGTTCAAGGCAGTTACTTGGATTCATCTCTAGGGCACTGGGCATTAAAAAAAAAAGTTGGGAAAACACAAATACATTCATCAGAAGGCAAACCTAGATGTGGATAGCGCTTTTTCTCATGTGCCATTGGTGAGGAAATGAATGCATCTGTTCCCAACAGGCTCCATCAGGGGGTGGGTAGTGTAGTGTCCAGCCATACCCAGTCCTGTTACTACATAGGGGAGGGGTACCTATTAGTAGATCCTAAAGCTAAAACAATCAGACAAAGGACTGGTAGTGATATATTATAAATCAGCGTGGACAAACAATCTATGCATTTTCAGCACCTGTACAACCTCTTATCCATAAGAAAGAGTATAGCCCAAGAGAAAGTTAAAAGGAACAATAGAAGAAGAACACCTTAAGCTGCCTTGGTCTGATTATCTGACTATTCAGGAGGGCCTGGGGAAATATTCAGAGTGGCCTGAATTATTAAGCTTGGAAGTGGATGCATTAAACATACATGCATACATACATACTGAAACGAGCCCTTAAGACTTCTGCTTCCATGGTTCCTTGACTGGAGCTTCAGGGTTCCGTCAGCCACCAGAGACTTGGCACTTCAAACTGAGCTTGGGTTATTGGGGAAAAGACAAACCTAGGGTACACCTGAGTAAAGATGGTTTATTCTTCTCTTAAGCTTCACTCCTTCAGAGAGATAGAGATTAAAAAATTGAGTTAAAAGTAAGTCAGAACAATAATCTAATTTGCTTGTTTAAAGTGAGCATAATTTTCAGTCTAAGAACTGTTCTTTTAATAAACATTGTGGCTCTGCGACGCATTGAGGAATCATCTTTCCTGTGGCCTTAGTATCACTTTACCATAAAATATTGAGCTTCATCAGATCCTCAGATCTTGAGAATTTCCATATGAAATCCTATACTTCTTCCTAGAATTTGACTAAATCTAAGTTTTATTCACTTAATTAAACTAAAATTATGCTCAATTATTCCTTTATTTTATCTATTTTAGTAACTATCATGACTCACAACTCTCCTTAAATATTTCTATTTATGATTGTGTCAGTAAAATGTCAAAATAACCCATTTACTAAGAAGATATAATGAGTGCTGAGAAGTTATTAAAAGGTTATGAACAAAACGTTTAACTTTCTACAAATTATGACATTTTTTAGTGTGTGTATATATATATACTTACATATATATATTCTTGTGTATATATATATTCTTACATATATATATTCTTACACACATATATATATTCTTACTTTTTCTGATATCTGATAAAGTGGTTACTAGTACCGGCTTTTAGTTTTCTCCCATATAATCCACTCCAGAAAAATTGTGTGTGTGTGTGTATGTGTGTGTGTTGCAACAGGAGGTTAGTTTAGGAGAGAGTTTTAAAATTTTGATCTTAGAACCACACTATTTTGGGGATGGCCTAGCTTGCCATCCCCACAGAAATCTCTAGCAATATCCTAATAATTGGCCCCGGTGGCCTAAATTACTAATGGGATGGGGGTAGGAAAAGGTGAGGAGTTCACTGCTCCACGTCCCCCCTTGTCTAGCCCAAGGACTGAATGCTTGTTTTGCAGAGAGTAATTTGTATGTAAGAAATGCCAGTGATCTCCCAGGAACTATTCACTCATTGTTCTCTTTAATAATGGAGCCCCTGAATATTAGCAGGGCACATTTTCTGCCTGAGTAGAGACTGTATTTCCTATCTTCCCTTGTACCCGGATGTGATCATGTCGTGCAATTCTGATCAGTAGAATATAAGTGGAAATGATGCTGAAAACTTATAGATTACATCTTGAAAAAGGAAAAAGTTCTTTTCTTTCCCATGTTTCTCTTTCTTGCTGGCATAGAGACAAGATGTTGTAGCCAATTTGGACTGAGGGCCACCTTTTATACTTAGTCATTCAATATCTTTGTGGTGAAGAAATGATCTACTAGTCCTAGACAACTGCCCTTGAACTATGAAGTGAGAAAGGAACAAGGTTCTCATGTGTGTAAGTTATTGTAACTTTAGGTCTCCTTGATACAGAAACTTATTTAGGCGCTACCTATCCAGGACCAGAGGAGTGATCAGGTAGAATGGTAGACATGGCATCAATCAAAAGCTTTTGAAGATTACTGAGAGTCTTCAACCTAGGGCTTATTATGTCTCTTAATTCACTAGGAGGGACACAACTAGGACCTACCTCCTGTAATGCCATTACCAAAAGGGTATCACCAGGGGAACGTGAACAGTCAAGACAAAATAATCTTATCTGAGAAGTAAACCCACTCTAAAGGAATATGACAAGTGTAACACATGGTGTTGAATTTTTAAAATGTGAAGCAGGAGAATTCAAGTGGATTGTCCTATGTAAACTTCATGGATGTTTATTATAGATGAATATTAGTAATTCAGAAAAAAGCAGAAAAGGTAATAAAGTGGAAATTTTACTTATGGTGCATGAGATAAAGTGCTGGTATGAAACAGATAAATAACAAGTAAATGGCCTGGAAAATCATATTCACAAAAGCTTACAGAAGCAACAAGGAAGGATAAAATAAATATTAGAAAACTAGGGAAGAGAAGTGGAACTATGAGCATTTAGACATAGGATACCAAAATTAGAGCAAATGTTTGAAGAAATAATGATAGTAAACATATATAATTAATAAAGTTTAAAATCTCATAAACAACTTATAGAATGTCAAACTCTTTAAAGGAAATATATAACTACACATGTTATATTGAAATTTAAGTGTGTCAGACAAAGAGAAAATTCTAGAAACTTCTAGGAGATTCTTAGGAATGTTGGTGAATTTTTCCAAATAAACAAAAATTGCTAAAGGTAACCATTAACTCTATAAAGTTAGTATAATATCAAGCCAGATAAAGATAATATGAAAGGGAAAGTTATTAGATCCATGTCTCTTATAAATTCAGACAAGAATCCCTTAGATAAAACAATACTTAAGTAAATATAACAATGTTCTAAAATTAATGTACCATATTAATATAAAATTTATCCCAAAATATCTTTTCTGATTCAACATTTAAAAGTATTGTCATTACAATTATTCACATTAATGGACTAAAGAAGAAAAAGAGTACATATCACAGATGTAAATAAAGCATTTGATAAAAATCAATATTTTAAAAAATAATCAACAATGTAAAGAAGGAAAATTTCCTAATATAGCAAAGATTATGTGCCAGATACCTAGAGAGACACATTTCATTTAAGAACAAGAGGAAGATAGGGATCTCATTAACATAGCCACTATTTAGCTTAATGCTGAATGTCTTGGTTGTGGTGTAAGAATAATGGAAGTAAGGAAGTGTAGGGTGGAAGTGTGAAAGGAGAAAGAGAGACAGACAAATATGAAGAAACACAGAGAGAGGGAAGAAAGAAAAAAGAGCAGAGAAAAGAGAGTGTAAGGATTGAGAGGGATTAGATTAAAATATCATTATTTACAAATGATAATCATCTACATAAAAAAGTCAGCATCAAATGTTACTAAATTCGAGTAGAGTTTGAGTTGAGTGGGTTTTCTAGTCTCAGGACCAATGTACATAAATCAGGAGCATTCTCTACATTGATGATAGTCTACTAGAACATACAATAAAATACTATTTCAATACTATAAAACTGTTGGTAGCAGTATCGAAAGCAAGGCTTCTGTCTATTGTAAGGATGCAAGGGGAACAAGAAGGCGGCCTGGCCGATTCTAATACTGGGGAGCTTGTAGACAGGACCGCTTGGCTCCCAGGTGTTAAACTCTCAGGAAAGTCAGGGACAAGAAACTAGGGGAATATGTATATTTTTTTCTTTTAGTTACAGGATTTATGTCCTTGAAAATCTAATTTGTAGTTTTACCTCACACGTTCCTGAAATACAGCACATGTTGGATTCAAACCTCAAAAAATCTTCTATATGAAAATAAAGACATTGATTGTTGTGGAGTGGGATTTCAATATTCAAAATGGACCCGCTTGGCATAATTGAAGGAAATCTGTTCTAAGGTGACTTTCTGTGTCTAATCAAAAAAGTGGCTGTGAAATTTGTGCACTGAAATATATTTCAAGTTCTGCCTCACTTAGAAAGCTACTAAATAAAATATAAACATATTTCTAGAATTACTTCTATGCTACCTCCATGCTTCCTAATTTTATTAGTTTGAGATCTTTGTTCTCAAAATGTTAATGAGAACATATCCATATAATATTTTACTCAGTAACCTATATCTTTAATTGCACAAATAATAATTTGTTCCAAAACTTATTTCAGGTGTTAAAATGACATATTAACAAACACAGGAATATTTAAGTAATAAAGTCAGCATCCAAAACGCCAAGTTAAAATAAATGCTTCATTAATTAATCCAAAGGAATGCAGGTTTTAGTTCTTAAATCAGAGCTTTTCACTTGTATATAGTCACAATAAAACAAATGAAAGTAGTAAGGTTATTTATTTCATAAATAACCTCTATAGTTCAATGAAAATCTTTCTTAGTCTGGAGGCAAGAACATTGATTGGGAATCAGGATTTCATTAATAAATCTCAGAAACTCAGTTATATTTTATACTGCTGCCAACACTTCCTGTTTTTCAAGCATTAACTCTGAGCTCCTAATCTACTTTCTAGAAGTCCACGCGGAGTGTACTTTTCAAACACCTTCTTAATTGTGTCACGTCCATTAAAATTCCTTAATAACTTCCTAATTTTTTATTATAAATACTTTATTTGAATACTGAACTCTCGATTTTTGGTGGAGTGTTATTACATATACATTGTTTTGCCTTTTTATTTCATTTTTTAATTGCCGTTCAAGTATAATTGTTTCCATTTTCCTACCACCACTTTCCCCCACCCCACCCACAACACCTTCTGCCCTCAATTCTTCCCCCTTTGGCTTTGTCCATGGGAACTTTATACTAGTTCTTTGATGACCCTTTTTCTTCTTTTCACTGTTAACCCCGTCCGCCTTTCTCTCTGGTTACTTTCTGTTCTTTATTTCCATGTCTCTGGTTCTATTTTGTTCAGTTGTTTGTTTTATTGATTAGGTACCACTTATAGGTGAGATCACATGGTATTTGTACCTCACCACCTGGCTTATTTCACTTAGCATAATGCTCTCCAGTTCCATCCATGCTTTTGCAAAGGGTAGGAGCTCCTTCTTTCTTTCTGCTGCATAGTATCCCATTGTGTAGATGTACCAGTTTTTTAATCCGCTCATTTACTGATGGGCACCTAGTTCTTAAGATGACAACTAAAATTCTTCCTGTTACATTGTACAAAGCAGTATCTGTTCTGAATACTGCTTACCTCTCTAGACACACCTTTCACTAGCTTTCCTCTGCTCTGATGCTCTGCTGATATTTCACTCCCTGCAGTACTGTAGGTTCCCACATCCATGGAACCTAGAAGGAGATACTAAGGTGTATAAAAAGGATCATAGGGTCTTTCATTTACATCTTTTGCTTCCTTTTATAATTTAATGATACACGCTAGTCTGCATATACACACTCAATGTCACCTATACATATATAGATAGGTACACACACACAATTTCGAGCTGCATTGTCTAAATACACATAAGTCCAGAAGTTTGAGATGCATTAGGTCAAGCCAGAGAATAAACAAAGAATGTATTTCTAGAATATCAACTTACCTCAAATCTTTTGGGGAAAATATTTTATCATTTCAAACAGTGTGTATATATTATAGCGTATAGTGAATGTTAAAAAAAAATTAACTTTGCATTCAGAGGGCTCCTTTGAACTAAAGCCTAATGTCCCTTTGCTCTAAGGAACACACCAATAGAAGTGTGAGAAGCATCACTTTAAACCATTATTATGATTTTATACTGCTTATCATTAGTAGTGATTGTCTTGATTATATTGAGAGAATGCACTGATGAAAAAAGTTTAGTTTACTTTCACTGACAGCATTAGACATTTGCTCAGTCTGGCAAACAGGAACTCCCTCACCATTTCTCACTCTATTCCCTGGCACCCCCCTCAAAGAATCCCTGCTCTCTTTAACCTGGCACGACCCTCCCTTTGCTGTTGTAATCCTACCCATATTTCAAGATAATTATCCTTAAACCTTTTTTGAAATCAAGTAGATTCTGATGCATATTGTAATAAATGTTCATTGATTTTTTATTATGCAAAGGGAATACCTTAAACTCCAGCTCTTCAAAGTATTGCTCATTTGTATAATTATACAAATGCATTTACTTTTTACATTTATTAATATTTTGATTAGAATCATCTAAATGTTCTCAGCAGTATGAATGAATTCCAGTTAGGCAAATTGATCTTTTAGGAGAAAATGCCTTCTCGATCACTCTGATTTCAGATGAATTCTATAAGCTTTTCAAACTTGAAGAGTATTTGAAAAATTAGTACAGCTTTTAATTATTACATAGAATTCCAATTATTTGCCCTTTTCACTTTCCTGAGGAAACAGTAGGCTTTTGAAATAAGAATGTAATGGAAATGAGACAAATCCAGTGTTTCTTAATAGGCATTTTTCTCATAGATTAGTCATAATATGAAATTACTTCTAACAAGCTCTACTGATAAAGATACACCCAATTTAAGTATAGAAAGTGGCCCTAAAGGAAGCACTGAATGATGGAAATTGTTTTAGAGACTGAAAATCAAGTAGTTCTACTTTCATTGTCAAGTACTCTTTCTTTATTGCAAATCAAAGAAACTTCTGAGTTGCTTTCATTGGTAGAATACATTCATTAACAAAAGTTTCTTTTTCAAGGGCATTAAATAATGTGATTGAAAAATGACTAATAGGTAATGTGTGGATTTTTAATTAGGTGGCTTCTGCCATCCCTCAGACTCTACGAAGGAAAATTTAAATTAAAGAACTTTAATGAAGAAAAGAATGTTTTTCTTAGAGGCCTGTGATTTATTCTTCCTTTACTCTTTCCATGGTTCCTTTTCACCCCTACAGTTAATTAGAGGTACTTCAAATTTAATTGCCTTTTCAAAAATTGTGCAATTTATCACTCTGCAATATTTTGGTCCTGAACCCTAAGTTCTTTGTACTTACTCTCATTGATGGCCTCTTTGACCTTCGGTATGGTTTTCTTTCCATGCGCTGGTTCAATGGCAGCTTCATTTGACCTCTCAAAGGGCCTTTCACCCAGCTGAGTTAAAATTTACAACTAATTGGTGAGCCTCAATCCCTCACGGCTAATTAGCCTTGCTCTGTGTCTGGGATGGCATGCCTTGGCATGTCTATAGAACTAATTATGGAATGAAGGGATGTGGTGTATAGATGGAGTAATTTTAAAATTCCCTTTACATTGGATATCCAAATCATTATCCCTG